>STHB01000010.1:17541121-17595715 GCA_018908115.1 Anopheles rivulorum
ACGCGACTCCGGATCATGAACGCACTTGTGCTCCACCGGTGGCACTCAACTCGCCGTGACAAGTGAGTGACGGTAGCCCGGAGGGGGGTGGGTTTCCGAACCGGCTAGGGGCGAGATTAGCAGCAAATTATAGGTTTACCAAGTGGCCACGATGTCCGCCCTGCCGCCACCCCCAACCCTTCCTGTGCCACCACTGCCTTGCGGTGTTCGCTTTCAATTCGCGCCATTCGCACTCGGATCGACTGGACGGTTTGATTTGAATACGCCGCACGCCGGTACACCGAGGGAGAACAGTCGCCCCAGCACCAGCTCCTTACTCTTTTGTTTGCTTATAATTAACTTGATTGAATCTCGTTCCGTTCCCGGGGGTACCGAACCGGTTCTCTATTGGGTTTTCAGGGGCTAAGCAGGGGAGGTTTGAGGTTCGCCGCCGTGTTTGAGCCGAAAATTTGAATGTTTTTCGGCGTACATGCATTTTTTCTGTCTTCTATTTCCTTTTTTTCCGAAAAACGCCCCTCAAGCTGCTTCCAGTACCAGGCACCGGGAGTGTTCACCGTGTGTCCAGTATTTATCACACAGAAGAAAAAAAATCCGCTTACTCACTTTTAGGAACTCGGACCCGCCTTTACCGCGATCAAAAGCGCGAATGGAAACTCGCTTCTTCTACTTTTTCGTTTTCACATACACGCCCAAACATTCCTTTGTTGTTGTGTCCACGCTTTTGTGTGTCTTGTCCCGTACCCCGTGCGTCCTGCGTAGTGAAAAGAAAAGTCCACCGGCTAGGCCAACGCGTCCGACTGGACCGACCAGGCACGATCGCTTCCGAAGGCTAATCCTGGTGCGCGCGCGAATGTAAGGAAGATTCACTTTTCATTGATCGGCCAGGTTGTAGCATTGCAGCCATAGGCATTTGGGTGATGCTTATCGAATCGGAATCCATCCGGCTAATTGAATTCGTGACGACACCTACCGTGGTGGGTGAATAGTGTGAGAAAATTTGAAACAGTATTCAACCGACACCATATTTGTAAAACATGCTATTGAACCAGTTCCGACCAGATGAGTGAGCAAATATTTGTTTGATAATATAAAACATAATAGCGGCTCCGTTATTTATATAGTATACGCATATACTCAAACAATAAACGAATATCATTATTCTTATTTACTTTCTGTTGATATGTTGTATGTTGAACATGTTATATTACAGTGCCTGACATAACAATACTATAATTTTAATATCACTTGTTCCTGTTTTTCTGGCCCTAACGATATCATTGAGAACATGATTTAGAAGCTTTAATATTACTACTGTAAGATATTCGGAATCACTACTGAATATTATAATAACAATACTTTAAAATTAGTTGTTCTTTAAGATTTTAGATAAGAGTTTTAGAATCTTCCATCCATGTTGAACATGCATGAAAAATTAGTAGCACATAAATATTTTATGTGTTTTGTGTCATGTTTCGTAGATTTTGTTAAAACTTTTATGACGTTTCAATTTGGAGCTTGTATTCAAGATAACAAAACTAATTTTTTATTGACTTTTTTGCCATTCTAAGGCATCGCTACTTCTTATCTTGTAGTTTATTTGATCTATTTCCATCACAAACTTTGTTTAACGACCATTAGATTTTCTCTTGGTATTTTATCGTAGATTTTGAGATAAATTTCTCTTCAATAATTTTTTTTACCTTTTAGGCGTAAAACAAACGTTATCTTCTATTATAAGGCAACTACATTTTCATAAAAAAATACATATCATGAAACATTAAAAATCATAGAACATTCACATTCTCATCGTCAATAGTCTTACCACTCAACCGCACAATTAATGAACTCTGACGTATGTATCTTAATTTATTTCTGGCTTTCGGTACCCATTACAAATAGCCCTGAACTACCACTTTCGGTACATTAATCAATCCAACACCAACGGCCAAAAACCGTTTACCCCCTCAGAAGTCCGCAAGTACACCCATAATTTCACATCCGTTCAATGTGCGGTGTACTCTCTGCCATGGCAGTCAAATTTCACGCATAATAAACGACGCCACCACCGGGCGGGTGCCAGCGTGTCCTTAAACCCACACCCACCCATCAGCGCAACCGAAGAAGGAAATTCGCCATGCTCGGAATCTGACCCAGCAAGACTAATTTCCAGCGCCAGGACCACATGCCTGTGGCATCGGAGGACACTTTTTTCTCCAACCCCATTTCCCAACCCCGAAGGAGTGGGTTTCTGGTGCAAGCTGAACTTCCTAAATTTACCCCCTGCAAGGATGCTATTTCGCTTCCCCAAAAGAATGTCTTACACCCTCATCACACAAGGGCATTTTTGTTGGATCGCCCAGCCAATTTCCCTCTCGCCAATGGCCAATGACGTCGCGCTTTGTGGTAAATAATTTTTATTAATTACCGGCTTATGAGACGGCCTTCGCTTAAGCCATTCGGGAGGGCAGCAAATAAGAGCAATAAAAATCCCCGTCGTGCTTGCGGTGTTCAATAATTGATGGCCAATTAGAGAATGGCCTGCGATCGGGTACGGTTCGACGTTGAGCACAAGTCTTTCCTTCTTGCAGTTAGTGCTTCTTGATGGCGCCATCCTTTATTGGTAAAATTTACGAACACGAATTCGTTATAGATTTTCCTGGAACGTTTCCAGCAAGGCGTAACTGCGAAATACGCCGAATGGATATAATACTAAATGAGACAAAGCGACTCTTGCGCACTTTGGCATACTTCGGCAGCGGAATGCATCATCGATATGATCGTTGACACGTACGATTCTGGTTAAAAATTATCACGAGGCACCTTCCGAGTGAGTGATCCAACATCTTCGGTACGCGAAAGCTCCACAGTCGCGATAGCATCGTCTGTTGGCTGGGTGATGGAAGACTACGTGACTCGTACCGATCGAATGACGTGGCGTGCCGTGATTGTATCCATCCATTGGATAGGTTAATGATTGAAAGCTGATAGGCTATGGTCGACACATTGCGCGTGTGATCCATCATAAAAATGAGCTGCAACTACTTTAGCCTCGTTCACACAGGAACAGCATTTAAATTGAAGTTATTATTAGCTTTTTCTATGCTATGCTTGAAGACCAGCCGGACATAATATTGTTGTTTGTAATTATCAACCTACGTACCATTAAGTATTAACCTACGTACCTACGTTTTACCAGTACGCACGTAATATATGGACATTCTTAAAATGTGGCAAAGACGCACTTTTATTGCAGATTGTTCAATAAACAATACATAAGAATAGTAAAGTATATTTAAAATTTATATTTAAATTTGTATTATTTGCTCATTTTCATTTGTCCTTTACAATTATAGTATTAAAATAATAAAGCTCTTGAACAGCGTTTTTTTAAATAAAAAAAAGTAATCATCACGACTCGTTAAATACTACAAATCCGTAATGAGTCATACATCTGCCTCTAGGGCGATAAAACACAAGATCCCATCCACATTGTTTTCCGTTCAGCATTCCAATCCGCACGACACGGGATGCATGCATCACTCAAACTGCTATCGCAACATTCACAAAAGCGATCTAATCGAAGAAATTCGCCAAGGACGCTAAAACGACGACCCATCTCGTACCATCTGTTCGGACCAAACGGACGGTGCGGTCTTTTGTAGCTGTCCGTATCCCTTAAACCTCATCAATATTGAACCCCAGTGGACGGACAAATGCTTCCGCAGGTCTGGCCGGCCATCGGTTACAACCCATCAACCACTCCGAAACCCACTGTGTAACCGCTTATTACCGCGTGCTGCTACTGTTGCATCAAAAGCCGCGCGCTTTTACCGCATTAATGCACTGATGCATCACCTGTCAGCGTCGGTGAATGCAATTCTTGCTGGGAAACGCACGTTTGCAGGGTGTAAGTTGGGCGCAGATGGGACAGATTACTGTCATCTATCATCATCGGGCAACCAAACCAGCCACGAATGGGATATACATTTGCCTGCAGAATGTGTTTACGTTTCGAAGACTCATCTAAGCAAAAATGGTTCCCACATGTCAAGTGGTAGGGTAACCCATCATAAAGAACTGTCATGTATCGAGAGATTCTAATGTGTCTTAGTTAAATTAAAGCCACAAAAGACTGTATCATTTATTATTAATAAAAAAAACATCTTTATTCTTGATAAGAAAAGCAACATTATGAAAAATATCGCACTTCCATCAACTTCGCTATAAAACATGTTCTTTCGATTGCACAAATTTGTGGTAAATTGAAGCGATAAGACACTAAATTAAAGATTAAAGACCCATCGCATGCGATAAAAAATCGCATGATAATTTTTACAGTCCCGGAGCCCAACCTGAAATTCAAATCGATTATTACCATTATTTATCATTTTGCTTTAAAATCTCGCCAAAACACCAAACCCTCGTTTTTTTGGGGTGGTTGTGCTACAAACAAAGGCGTTCTTTAAAATTGCCTGTGCTACCCAACAGTGGGATGGGATATTAAACAAAAAAAGCCATATAAATTATATCTGCAGCAAGCAGCGAGCGTGTGCGGCATTGCTTCATCCCTGTGTGCAGGCTCGACTCTCGTCAGTTAACGATCGTGACGCGAACCCGAGTACTCGATCGGGTGCGCATATGGCACAAATTCAGCGCAATCGAGCCAAATGTGTGAAGCACGACAAGCACATACGCAATGCCGCTAACAACAACAACAACAACAGCAAAACATCAGGAACCATGCATCGTTCGGGTGGTTGTGTTGTTTTCGTGTGTTACCCCGTTTTGTTGAAGATCGCAGCTTTGTTTGCTCACGAACCTGACACTAAGTATCCCCGAAACGCAAACGGGGCCAACGCAAAAGGAAGGAAAGCAACACACAAATCTTAATCCATCGATCGCGAGAGATTATTTAACTCCCCACATGTGCATGCGGGTGAGCCGAAGGGGGAAAGAATTTTGCCTTTCCAATCCCCCCAACGGGTATGGGGAAACGCAGAACCAAAAGGGGATAAAAGGGAGAGAAATCAACCCTCATCCTCCTAACGCATCTTACGAAATCGGTCTTTAGCGTTTATTTCGCTCTATCGGAGAGAAAAAATGGACTGCCAAGTCCGTGATATAAAAAACACACACACACACACACAAGAACAACATACGAGTGGGCAAACGAGTGGAGTTTGTAAGATAAATAAAACTTAAGATGAGATAAATCATTTGGCATTGTTGCCGCTAGTTGGTGATGGCCGCGGCGCACAAAGAACGAATATCATAAAAATCACTCGAGATTACCAAAAACCCCCGGCCCCGTAGCATGCTGAATGGGTTGCACGAATATCGGCGAGTAAATAAAAACTTTTTATTACCATCCATCCGTAAGCCTCATCGCAACCCACTTCGGCCGCATTCAGTTCGGTGCAGTTCTTGATAGTTTTTCTTTTTTTTTTTTTCATTGGTTGACCCTTTTCGACTCGGAGGTTATCTTCTGGTTCGGCGAGTTCTTGCCCGGCCCGTCGAAGACAGTTTGGAGGTAATTTTTCACAATTACTCAACGCAGTGAGAAGAGCGCCCATGCCTTTTCGTTCGTTGTAACGTAGTGAAAACGGATGCAGTCCGAGCACGGGTTCACATTGGAAGCAATTTTTTATCATTTTTATCAACCGTACCGGGCTTGATGGATTATAAACTTTGTTCATATCGATTCATCTTCATTCTACAATCACATTCCAACATATTGGAAGAGACGCACAGGGTTTGATTTTTTTGTTTGCATTCGTTTAGCATTTCTTTTCACGTAAAAGATGTTTTCTACAATTAAACTTACAAATTCGAAGTTTCAGCTGCTTTTTTAACATTTCTATTTTCGCGTTGAAATTGAGACAATTTCTCTGATTTTGCTTCCATTCTTTCTATCTATTATTTCTTCCTTCACTCGTCTGGTGAGATATGATAAACCATATTCTGCAAGACAAGACCGATTATCATGTGTTTTTGCTGTATTTTTCATACTTTATTTAATTATTTCGTTTTTTGAAACTTTTATTATATTCAAGTTATTCTAAAGAATTTTTATTGAACGATCATTACACAAAAAGGTTCTTGCTATTACAATATCTTATTATTTTTGAAGCAGATTATATTGTTTACGGATTTATTTATTTATTATTGCATCTATTCGCTTGTTTGTTAATATATTTCTTTACATTCTTATGTATTTATTGTACATTTTTACAAACAGCCTTCATTTATTATTGTATTTTGAAGCTTTTAATCGTTAAAAGTAGTTATTATGTTTCGAAAACATTCATTTTTATATTTGACACTTGCTGCTCTTTTTTTATCTCTCTCTCTCTCCTTTTGGTTTAACGACCTACCCAGTCATGCCGGCCATCAAATGGCTCACTAGACTGTTAGATACCACGTAGTTGCATAGTCAGTGCTCGCTACGAAGGAACACGAGTCCGCATGGGATTTGAACCTGTCTGGTCGTGTTGGGACTAGCGCCGTTTCCAAATACACCACAGGGCCGCTTCATTATATGACCTAGCGCTTTTTTTATATGACCTATTAAATTTCACAAATCGCTGTACATATGTACTGTTTTATTATTTTCTATATGTTTTTCTTTTTTTACATACGTTTTGATCTGTTTTGTTGTTTTTATGTTTTTTTTTAAATAATTTGTTATTGTTTTCTTTCCCTTTTTCTCATCTTTCGTTTATGCCTCTTGGGAATGCATCTCCAATAATAAAAACATACATTTTTCAAGCGTAGATTTGGCCCCATTCCAACCACAAATAATCACCCATTTTCTCTGCAATCATCACAACCTATTTATATTAACATTTACAAAACTCGTTCATTAATCTTGGCGATGAATCGTTCACAGCCGGTGCAAAATTAAAACCAACCCATGGCACGTAACGTAACGTGACGCGGAGCGGCACAGAAAATACGAAAACAAATAACATAACTGCCCCATTCAATCCATTAGTCTTTGGACACGGGAGTTGTAATCGTGGCGGATACGATAAAGCTCGCACCTTCCGATGCCTTGGCCGCAGCACTAGACTGGCAGCCTCCTCACCGTATAGGCGGCATCCCACTGGCGTTACAAATGGTCCCGGCTCTACTGACGAGCTTTATGGGACTGCAAATGAGTGACCATACGGTTTCGAATTAGTTTGATAGCGCTCGATTCCGCTGGCGCTGACCCGCCCAGTTCGATTTGTCAAGTTAGGTTAGAAATTTTCAGCCAGCTCTAGCCCGGTCACATTTGCGCCGTAGGAAGCCAACAAGGTGCGCCCTGCATTCTTTGTTTTGCCCTCCAAGATATTCGGCTCACAACTTTCGACTCCATGGCCCACAATGGTGAATCTTGTAGGCGCCAATCGCGGCTTCGGGGCCGGTTTTTTTTGCTTCCTGCTGGACACCGATAAACAGCTCATTAGCATCGGTGCGTGATCAGACCGTTGCAGCCGACCGGTGCATTTGAATGAACCCATTTCCTCCCGGGAGACGAAGAATGCCTTTCCCCGATGGCGAACTCTCACGCACTCGCCGCTTCCTAGGGCACACGTTTTCGGGGTCTTTGCGGGTCAGGCAAGGTGCCACGTTTGCGAATGAGAAATGGGCACGAAGCGTTTCGTGTGCTGCTTTACGCGAACGACAGGCAGAGTCTTCACGATTAAACGCCAAAATCTCACTATAAATCATTTCCATTAAAATGTAACCTTCCTTCGGGCGTTCGAAGGATGGGGTTCCGAACGTGGGCCGGTGGGTTTTGGGTGGAAGAATGGATTGCCGTGACATCCCCGAAAACATACCGAGCGGGCCGAATGATGCTAGCCGCTTGATTTGCGGTAGCCGATTGGTAGAGAAATTGGTAGAGAAAAACATCCAAACGACAGCCACTCCTCAGTCCGTGACGGTGATCCAATGTGATGAAGATCAAACAAAACCAACAGCAACAGCAACAACAATAAAACCTTTTCGTCCCCTTACCTACAACACCTTCTCCTCTAGCCCTTAGGCTGTAGCAACGAACACATTCAAACGACACACACAAAGCGGCTGAACCACCAGTGACAAAGTGAAAAGAACGGGTTGGATGAAATTAATCTAAGCGACTTCTTCCATCCGGGCGTATTCGGGCGCGCGAGCACAGGTGAGAGCAAGCGGCAGACGTCGTAACGGGGCGAAAAGCGAAAAACAACTTTGCGTTTGAATGAAGAGAAGACGGCGGAAAAAAACACACTTCAACAACATTCAGCGTGGCGCACAAAAAAAAAACACCGAGCCGCCATTCGGAAGACGACGCTAGGGAAACGAGATAACACGGTAAGGAAAACAAAACACACTAACACCGTTTTAACCACAGTGGATAAGCGAAACAAAACATCAGAGAGAAAGAAAGAAAATAACACACAAACGCTAAGATAAATAACTCATTTATAATTTGTTTCTATGTCCGTGGAGTTCCTGATCCTCCCCACGCATCATCCGCCTCCCCCAATCGCGCACAGTTTTTTGTATGATGAATACCAAAAATCTTCGTTTCGGCAAACCTCTCATTTGCCTCTTAACTTCGGTACTGACTACAAAAAAAAAACCTATCCCCACGAAAGCAAAAAAACAAACATACATAAATCCCCTTACAAACGCTCTTTGTTCACATTTTGAACCACATTTCGGGTTGAAATATAACTCAGGCGCAGTGAATGCACGAAGGCATTATTGTCATGCACACACATTTCGAGATGTGAAGGTTCCCAGCATCACCTACGGTTTTACTTCGTAGACATGGTGGCGGACTGTCATTTGTCATAGAAGCAGCGGCCGAGGAAGTGAACGTTATACAAAGGATTGAAGGGGATGATGCTCCACATTATGCGCTGATTTTATCTTAATTGAACTAATTCCACCCTGCTATAGGACAATGGTATATGTTCCATGGGAAATACTGTAACTTATGTCTTGGAACGCTAAAAAAATCTAGGTCACGGGCGGTAATGTCCAAACTAGTGAAGTGAATGCTCACTAACAATGGAATAGTGAGTCATTTTGAATCTTTGCCAAGAATATCTCATCCTGCCAACTGCCCAAGGTGTCTAACAACGTGTAGAGAGTAATCCAGGATACATGATTGCTTGTAAAACTCACTGTATCTCACTCATTCTGAGTTGATTCACCAAAAGGAGAAGATATTCCCAATACTATCCTTAATTAAAGCATGATATCAAAGTACCAACATTACCTAAAGTGACACAGTAAATATAAAAAATAAAGAACAGGAGAATTAATTTTCGAAGAGCGAAACGCATCGCAAGGCAGTTTATGTGATCATAACATTAATAAGAAATCGATTATCGGAAAAAGCAAGAGACACAATAAAACAAACCATCTGCCCTGCAGCCGTTTTATAAGTGCAGTTCCAAGCCTAAATTAAGCTCTAAAGTGCCGTCCCTGCAAAAAGACCGCGACGCCACCATGACCACAACCAGATCAATTGTTTGTCGAGCCCGAACCGAATACTGATCTCGCGAAATCTGGAACTGATCTTTCCGATCCGATTCGATTCAACGCCGCTGCTCCTTGGGCTCACCGCCACGAGCTGGGGTGGGTTCACTTACGAACTTGACCCTTGCCTCTTGATTCCTTCTGGTATGGCGGGTACGGCGATATCGCTTCGATACGGTTACGTTCGGCAAACTTCACTTCCTGCTCGGGACACCGAAGACCACGAAGCAAGATGAAAGCGGAAAGTTAATTACGATCTTTCCTACCTACTGCGCCGGATTCTCCGTGCAAAACAAAAGACCCACTGGCCGTCTAAAAGATCGCCGGCACAAGATTTCGTCTCTAAGGTCTTGGTTGTCCATTTAAAAAAAATGTATATATATATGTACGAATGACAACCGGTGGGCAACGGCGAGCGGAGAAATGACGGCGCGATCAACCGTCCATTCGGCACGACTTTGGCCACGCGGGAAAAGTTTGTTTTTGTGAACCATGGCATCACCCATCCTTCTCAATGCTTTGTCTCCCTCTCTTCTTTTCTCTCTTTCTCCTCTCTTGTCCCACACGGCCAGCAACCCCTGCCAGTTCCGAAAAGCCGAAGGTCAAAGCGAAAGCGGAAAATGATCGAAAGGATCGGCGGGATCTGCGTCCGGTGCGAGAATATGGTCCGGCCCGACGCGATGTGATCGGAATCGGAAGGTACATGATTTTGAAATTACGAAAACCCAAATTAGATGATCATGGCGCTTTTTTTTCGTATTTTTGGTGTGCTTTTTATTTGCTTCTTCTTCCCTTCTTATCATGTTATGTTTGCTTGGCCGTGGATTTCGTGGCTAAATTTTACGTTTCCCGTACAATCGCCCGTTGGCGATCTGCTGACTTCCGACCGAACTGTTTGCCAGCCGCCAAGAAGGGTTGCACATGGTGACGGAACGCAGGACGAAAAGGTTTTTTTTTGTATGTGTGTTGTGTTGCTGTTACCCTTCCCCACACTCCCAAATCCAGTCCCCTCCTCTCATGGGGGGAGTAGCGCATCCACGCGGACGTTGAAGTTGAAAGTTGAAAACATAAATTTCACGACACAAACGTGACCGTGTTCGAGTGTCAGAGACGAATTTGGTAGTCTTGGCCGCGTGCAACGCATGCAGTCGTGCCGCGGTTTTTGGGGTTGCTCCAAGCCCGCGGAGTGGGTTTATATTTTCATTTAGTTTGTTTTCCTCGGAGTTGTTGCTTCGTGTGCCCGTGTGTGTCTTTCCCGGACAGAAAACTCGTCACACACAGTGTGTTTGTTGCTTCCCAAACGGGATGCGCATGGTTATGGTTTGGCGCCCCAGGTAAGGGAGAAGGGGGTTGGTTCCTCACGGTAGATCTTAGCCGAACTGAAATGCCGCTGATGAAGTGAACAACGGGAACCACTTGTTATGGTGAATCGCATCATAAAAGCTGCATACCTGTGCCTGAATGGGCAAAACATTAAGCGTGAGCTCGTTTTTTCACGCACTTGGGAGGAGCAAGATACAATCGTGCATATTTACGCTACTCAATCACTTCGTAAAAATCAAAATGTTACTAGCAGACTGATTGAGAAAATCATGTAACGTAGATCACTTACCTATACAGACTAAGTTATAGTAGAAAAACTGTAAACTTTAACATTAAAAGGAAATTATTTATTTAAATTAACAGAATGAAGTAAATTTCCATTTGAATCCTACGTTTATAAGGAAAATTAGACAAATGGATCAATATTGTAATGATGATGACTTCCGCCAGATATCTCAAACCTGGACAAAATCTGCTACAATATTGGAATTAATTGCATGCCCTTAACTATCAATGACGCCTTCGTTTGCGTATCGAAATTATTGCAATAGGTCCTCCGGTTCCGAATCCAGAGCATTGAGAGTCTCTGACGATCTTTGTTTTAACATGTTTGCTTTAGACATCCCTTTTCCTCAAATGATGTTTTCCATGACCGATCACTTCGGTCTTCTTAATAAAATCGACAATTGCTCCAAATCTTTCCAATTCTTGAAGACAAGAATAGATTCCTGGTTTGCTCCAAATCATTCCAATTCTTGAAAGCAAGAACAGATTCTTGGTTCGGCAAATATGAAAACCCTTCGGGTATTACGTGAGAATGATTATGGCTACAGCTTGAGCTAATAAAATAAAACTTCTGTTCGGCACTACCGGATTCTTGAAATATCTCTTGAAGGGACAAAACGTTATTTTTCTTCTTCGTCTTGCCGCAACGACCTTCTAGATCATATACCAAGACGCACCCATCAATGTACTACATACATATGGATAGTCTGTCCTTTCTGGAAGAAACGTTGCGTGTCAGATTTGTTAGACGTCAGACGTTAGACAGGCGTATAGACAGACCAAAACAAAATCAACCCTGATTTCGATTTTCTATTTTATCTAACGGATCAAAAGAGTTAAAAACTAATAACCTTTAAGAAAGCTACGATAGAGTGTTATTAATTTAATTACAACATTTAAAAAAATAATTTATTTTATACCCAGTTATTAATATCAATCTTTTCTAAAGAGTCCTAAACAATTTAACAAAGAAGCATTATAAAGTTCCAAATGCAGGCTTCATGGAACACTACATTCCATTGTACATTTTTCATTCGATAGCACGACTGAAATACTTTTTCACATAACGAGAAGAGTTGGCATTCATCTCGGATCATCCTCCAGCGATGAATGTTGTCTCACAAATCGTACGTACAGCTTCCCGGTCTCGATCGTTATCCCATGATTAATGATCGCTTTCCCATACGCAGGCGATTGTTGCGTACTTTGCATTTAGTTTTTTCTCTCTTTTTCTCTTTCTCTCTCTCTCTCTCTCTCTCTCTCTCTCTCTCTCTTTCAAACACCATTACCACTTTCTTATCAAAATAATCAAAATGATTAATCTTCACCTAGGGCCTCCGCCCTGCACTTGCAAAACCAAACTCACAGCACACAGCGCACAAAGTTGCGGCCGATAATTTATGAAACAAACTGAACTTATTGCCGGCGTACACCGCGTACGGTCCGGACACGCAAATCTCTTGCATAATGGCTCATAAACACCAGCCCATTCCGCCGCGTAATTGTACCCTGTCGCACTAATAGCCGTCCCGGCGACTGTGGTCCCGGGACCAAAAACCCCCAGACAGCAGCAGCAGCAACAACAAAAAAATGACAAACGTTAAATAATCCACAAATCGCCAATTAACGGCGACAAGATTAAAGAGAGCGCTCTCGGTGGAATTCAAACAAATGCCTCCGTTCACGCGCGTGTAGACACGAACGGGGAAGAAACGAGTGCTGGCGGGCGTTGGAATGAGGAACGAGAGATGAGAAAAAAAACAACAACCTCAACCACCCCATAACCGAGCCTAGTTCTTGGTGTGCGCCTGTAGCCTGTGAATGGAGCCACCGGTGTTGCTGGTGTCCTGCTGGAAGTAGCCTGCCGAACCGCCGAAGCCCTCGAATTATGAGCACTTAATTTGTTTTGAATTTGCTTTCGATATTTATTCGCACATTCATTAAACCGGGCTGGCTCAAGGCCAGCCTTCCTTCGCTTGGCCGGGGCCGAACCCTTTTCCTGGATTACACCCTGCGAACGAGAACGAACCACCCTCCCAACAGTGCAGCTTTCTCGCGCTTTGACCCGTTCCATCCGTTCCCTGCAAGTGGTAACACCATCCCCCCATAAGCCGGCGGCAAGCTAAGGAGGCATCTCTTATTGAGACGTAAATGTTTATTATTAAACATCTATCAGTCTGGTCCGTGGCCCTGGCGCACCGCACGGTAGCCACCGAAATAGCGCTGACGAACCACCGCAATCGCACATTGCGCCTCCGGGGTATAACAGCGCCGGTGTAAGAAAAATGACCACAGAGAATCAAATCGAACCAATCCCACCACGTAAGGCAGGGCCATCGGGTGTCTACTGTAGCCGTGGCCCAGCTTCGCGACGGCATTCCGAGCCACCAGCTTCGTACCATCTTCAACGCTGCCTAATTGCTCGTAAGCTTCGAAGAAGCTTGTATGCAGCAGATCCGACTAAAGGCAGATGATCCCGGGGTTTCCAATTTCTGTTTTTCAACCCTACGAATTGGGAATCGAATGGGAAACGGTTCGGGCTTGAAAATTGGATTCCTGTACCGAGTGCCCTTGTTTTAAGCGGCCCATGGTTCAGAAGGCTGAGAAAAGCCAACATTCAGGCCCTAACCATTCGCAATTCAAAAAATCCCGGACCTGACTGTGTTAGAAACAAACGAGAAAACAATCACAGAATGATTGATTTAAGTTATCATTAGGACGGATGCTCCATTATTCAGAACATTTTGATTGCGCCCGGGCTAAACATGAGCTTGCATGTTTATCATTATGAGCTTTTTTTCATCGTTTCCCGTTCCACAAACGATTTGGATGCAGTTTTTTTTACAACAGAGCTTAGCAATGGGAGAAATTTTGACGTGGCAAAGAAATATGTTAATTTATTCCCACAACAAAATAACATTATTAAACGAAATAATTAATATTTACTACCTACAGTTCTTGACGTAAGTATAGGACACCTTGACGCTTTAGAATAAAAACATATGATTTAAATGTGTCCAGTATTTACTTTTACAATTTTTGGAGGTTTTTAGATTATTCTGATCTTTTTCGAGCTGTACGAAAAATGTATCAATAGTCGCGATAACCAAACAGAGTTGCATATTTAGTCGACCAAGACCACTGAAGTTTTATTAGCATGGCACATTTGCACATTTGTAAGATACTATTTCTGTATGCTTTTGTGTTAATTAACTAATTTAAGAGTTAATTTTAAATTTAATTGCGTTTCATTTCTTCGTTATATGTCTTGAGTAACCGGTTCCAGACCAACCCTTTTAAGATTGTAAAAAGAGTTGATAACTGGTCTTCTTGGAGTTATTTAATTTGTCTCAATATCGAAAATATTTTATTAGGTATGCTGCATTAAATTGCAGTTTAATGTCATTATTTTGCCACCATTCTTACTCTTACTCACTTGACGGAATCTTTATTTCAACTACTTCAAAGTGTTATTTTATACTCAAAAATACAATAGTCATATTGATATGGTATGAACTGTGCTAATCTTCGCAGTAAGTGTGTATAAATCATTTGTTTAACAGTTTTCCTCAATCAATCGAGGGACACCTTTCATTGATCCAGCGCACTTTATGTGTGTCTTAAAGCATATAACATTTTCAAAACGTAGCTCACGCGATCATCTTTTCAGCGAAACCCATCAACCCATTCCCATCAGCGATTAATCTAACCGCGAAACCCCGCACTTGGCACCTGGCTGAGTGAAATATCTTCACAAACCGATCGATTAGAAAGGATCCCGTCCGACGCACTACCATATTTGGCCAGTCTAATACCCATAACACGCTGATTTTATGACCTTTCCCTTATGAGCGCTCAGGGGGGGGCAAAAAAAGGGTGATAACAGCCGGAATTAGCGCTTCGTTGAAATGTCAATGAAATACGCACACACACACCGTTTGGCGTGCGTTAAATTTATCGACACACGCTGCGAAACGCGGTTTCGAAAACGTTCATCAATCTTTGATGGGCAGCAGCCTTGCTTGTTTGGTGCTTTTTTCCTATTAAAGTTCCGTTCCTTTCGATTCCCTATTTTGAAATAATCCTATTACAACACTCACCCATCGAGCAGCACTGTAAATTTAACACCAATTCGAACCTTTTGGAACCGATCATCACCATCGGTCCGGTTCCCTTTTTCCGAAACACATTGGCCACACACTACCAATCACGCACCAAGTCGTGCACCCTGTGCACAAGTGGGTGTAAAGTAATGACTTAATCCACTTCCAAAACTGCGCGTTGAAATGTGTGTAAGCCACGCGTTCTACCATAGTGCGCGAGATGGAAGCAGATGGGTTATAATTATGGTGCGGCGCCCGGTTTACGCTGCCGATTCGAAAATATCATTTTAAAACTGCTACTACTTCAGATTCATGCCGTACCTACGCAAAACCACTTTCATAACCAACAGACAGAGAAAAAAAAAACGACCAAATAGAGTTGTGCAGCGCGTAAATTATAGCTCTCTGCCCTTTTGGCCCCGCACGGTTTCAGCGAAGGCGAATGCAAATCAAGAAACGATTTTACCGAACCGAACAGTGATCGAGTCCTTTAACGCACCCAAACCCGCTACCGAATGTGGTGATGATGTGGCTCGTAAAGAAAAAAATCACCATCACATTACACACAGAGAAGACGAACGAGCGAAAAAAAAAACGAAGTAAATCCGAAACATTTGACCATTTCGAGAGGGTCTCACACAATCAAGGTGGGACGTGATTATTGTACGGGTGGTAGCAAAACCATCAACAGAAGAGGGAAAAAAAACACCAGAAAGGAAATATTTATATCTCCACCAACGACTTCACCAAACAACAACAGAGTGCGCGCGTAAAGCCCATCTTTGGACCTTCTCTTCACCTAGCGAGCCACATTTCAATTGTGCCGTATAATTTATGCTCCATCAAATAAACACCGGCAAACAGCCACACTTCCCCCTACGTCTACCGCACGAGCTCCCCTCTTTTTCCCTCCCGGTGCGGAACTAGAATGGCATCTGTCCAGCAAACCGTGTCGGCTTTAATGGGCACGAGGACTCTCGAACCGCCGGCCAAATAGGCTGCTGACCTCAAATCAACAAATCTCGCCACCCTACAACTCGCCTCGGATCACGCTCGATCCTGCGACCTCGCCGGACCCCCGCATTATCATCCGGCGGACCCGGCGAACCTCGGCGCAGCAGACCTGAGAGTGCGAGTAATGACTACAATAAAACACATCCTCCTAAGTAGTTAGGCCAGGACGGCCCCGGCCGAGCGCGCGAATCGAAAAATCACCAACGCAAATGAGATTCGCCGGCGTGTTTGGAGAAAACCGAGCGCCGATTGGTAAATCATAGGGTCCCAAACTAGTTATCGACCTCGTTAGCGCGCAGTCGATGGTCCGTGGCGTGGCCTGGCTCCAAACATGGTCCGTCTTCGAGGGTGGAATCCAAAACGAAACAGAACAACAACTACAAAAAACAAACGGCAGGGGTTTTGAAGGCTTGCCCCAGCGTAGGCGAAATGGCGAGTCCTCGCATCCACTCCATCACGGCAGGATTTGTCATGTGACAGACGCCCTTGTAACCCGTAACGCGATCATCCGTGATCCGACGTACAGCAACAAAAAAGAAGTGATCCGTCATCATTTCCTTCCCGAAGATCTGCGGGACTTCACGTCCAACAAAAGGGAACCGAGAGTAACCCCGAATGCCCGAACTCGCGCTCAACGACGTCCACTTGGCTTAAGAGGAAAACATTTGTCATAGACCGCAGATAAACGGTGCCGGTTGGGTCAGCTGATTGAGAGTGCTTTAATCCGATACGAAGCGTGAAAATGGGCAAAAGCTTGCACGACAAGTTGATCTTTATGGCTCTTTTCAATGGTACGCACCACTCTTTACATCAGTACGAAACGCACTAAGAAGATCTCACTGCAAGAATTGCGCCTCAGTTACACAGGTCCTCATTGAAGGGATCATATGGCACCAGAACGATCGGTACCAGTTCCTGTCGTGCATTTATGCTGATAAATTAAGTCACGAAATGGTGTTATTAATTTCAATCGTCTCCATACCAATGAAATACCACCAAAGTCAATCAGTCCCCGAATACGCTTAATCAGCGGTTAATTCCTTCCCTTAATGACCAACAAACTCAGCTTAGACTGAGCTGTCAACTTCTCTCCCACCCACCCCCCAGCACCGAACAAGCTGTGGCTTAGAAGTAGAAAATCAATTAAAGTAAATATTATGATGATCTTCTATTCGAGGCGCGTTCTGCATGCAGCTCCTATTGGATTCCACCGGCAGAAGATGGAAGGAAAAAAAACACATCCATCCCACACTGACCGTACCGCAGCCATCTTCAAGAGGCGCGGAAAAATATGCTAAATCATAATGATTTAACGAGAAAAGAAAAAAATCTTTATCCTGGCCCTGTTCATTGGCCTCAGCGAAGAAAGCCCGACATAAGCGCGTTTGCACTGAGCGGGCGGCATGTTGTCATTCCGATCATGGCTTCATGGTACGTCCGCTAAACACACACACGCGTAGACTACCCTCCCAACACTGACCACCCCACATTTCCACAGCCACCCCCATCGGGCCCCCCTTAAACCACAGTTTCTGCCGCCACTCACGAACAGGGGCGTTAAAGTGGTTTTTATTAAATTGTACTCTTGAGCAATAAAAAGCGCAGGCTCACCCGCTTCAAGCATTGGAGCCATCGTCTTCATGTAAGTCATCCACGACTCACAAGCTCGGCAAATAAAAGAGAAAAAAAGAGCGCGAGCTAGAAAAACCATGCCACAAGTACGACGCGTACCGGGAGGTAGGTCCCATCCGTACGCAACGGAGCATTCCAGTGCGGGAAACCTGCGAAAACGGAAAGAATTTAATAACCCGCATTTCGATATCATTTGCCGCGGCACGTCGCTCGACAGTTTGTCTTGGCTGTGGCTGTTTGACCACAGTGGATGGAGTGCTGTCCGTCCGCACGGTACATTACGGAAGCCTTCCGCAGGCTCGTGAATGGCACTCACCGCACACATTCGTATGCGGTACATTCAAGCTTCACGTTTTACGATTGTTATGAGCATGATGGCGGTCCATCACCGGTACACGGGTTTGAGATGAGCTAAACATTTGCACAAATGAAAATTGCATCAACCGACTTGCTTGTCCATTTGGTGGCGTTCGCGTAACGTCAAATCGTCGGTAGAACCGGCATGAAGTGGAACACTATCGTAAACTGTTAATCCTTGTCTTGCTGGCAGATGGGTTTCCGGCAGGGACAGTTATGGCGCATCGGGTTATTTTTATGGACTATACAACTCTTGGGTATCATAGCAGCAATGAGAACTTATTGCACTGCACATATGCACAATACATGAAGTTTATTAAAGACATTTGCGTTGAGATCTTTCTAAAGACTTATGCAAGATGAAATGGATTTTACACTAAACTTTCTCATCGCAAACACTTTCAAAGCGTGGTTAAAAAAGCGTATGTTAAAGAAGATTCGTAAAGAACCAATTTTCTATTGAAAAATATATCAACATTCCAAAGATCCATCCAAAAGTCACAATAGAACTAGAAATTTCTACATTAATCTCGACATATGTCAGTTCAACTTTGAAAGCATCTCAAATTTGACCCAACATGGAAACCCTGTACTATTCGCATATATTATCAATTGTAACACAGTCCTGTTACATTTTTTGGGATCCATTTCCGAAATTCGCGACGGATTTAGCGTTAATTCTGAATAATTTCCAAGTGAAATATGGAAAAGTCTGTCGATCTTGTTGAACTTGTGGGCATTATTTTAACAATATTTGAAAGATGCTTTACACATGTTTAGAAAACTTATTTCAACAGGTACTTTCCTCAATATTAGAACAAGAAGAATTACAAATTTAAATAATATAATAATATAAAATTAAAAAGTTCACGGTCATTTGGACGTGTTGCATCATCGTTCGGCTCATAAACACATGGATCGATTCCCAACCTCATAAAAACATTTAAAAAATATGCAAAATTAGTCAAAAATTTACTTTCCACTCTTTTTAACTTTACAACTATTAGCCGCGAAAACAAAGTCCCACATTCCTTACAACCGTTTAAAGTCCTTCCTATCGTTACGCATTCGTTCTTTTCTTTTCGGTGCGCATATGAAACACATTCCAGCGCAAACAACTTCCCCATTACAAATAATATAAAAAAAACCCGTTCCACGTTCCGATTCATTTCAGGGCGAACATTCTACACACACGCGAAATGTTTGTTCATTTGGTAAGAAGAAAAAAAGTAATGCCCGGGCGCGATCTTTCCCCTTTTTGGGCGCACGCGGTTCGCGTACCTACAGTAACACTTGAGCGATTCTCGCTGTGCAAACAGTGTAGCACCGGGGAAGGTTAATTTCGCACATATAATCGTTCCCGGTCTCTGCGTCGGAGCGTGAAGCAGCGCGTCATGATCGAGAGAACAAAAGGTTCTTGATAATCAGGGAAATTCCTTCCCATCAAGAAAAACCTCTACGCTGGGGGTGACTTTCCAACAAAAAAAGGCTCATAAAACACACACACACACGTACGCGTAGGCTCAGAAGCACTCCTTGTGTGGAGGGTGAGCATTGCCATTGCCTACATGTTCCACTAGATTGAGAATGAAAATCGCACAATCCGGCATATATGATACGGCTGAGCGAATGATGAAGGAAGGCAAAATAATAAACCCCACCCCGGTCGATGCCGGTGCAGAATGGATGAGAAGCAACAGAAAGCACGAAATATGAGCACCGAAACGGGTGCAGTTACAAAATATTAAACTTTTTTAAGAAACAAATACCGCCAAAGACCGGGTAGCGTACCATTCTTGGCAACAAGCGCACAAGGTGCTACCACACATCGTGTGGAATGTAAATAAACCGAACACCGTTCCCGCTATATTGCATGCGAGCAGTGATATTCGAACAATTTAATTTGTGCTCCCCGTACATTTGTGCCGGCCGGCCGACCAGAGTGCAACCGTGCCGGAGAGGTCGAGAACGCTGTGGTACATAAATTGAAATATATGATCTTAAACTGGAACAAAAAAAAATGCACACAAACACACCAACATATACATGCTCGTGTCAGCATACGAAGACCACTGCACACACACACAGAAGCGCGTGCATGGCGTCTGGATAGAAGTTTTTGTAGCGTGATCGGAACGACAAAACCCTCCACGGCTGGCCGGCAGCAGCCATGCAACCCAGTCACAGGAAAGGTGGACAGCGCGCCGAGTTCTTTGGCCTCCCCTAAACGATGGATCGTACAATGGGTTTATTAAGATCGTACTCGTGTACCCCTCATGTTCCAAGGGGAAACAGTCTGCTTAGTATTCACACCGGCATCAACGCTTTATGGAAGCTTCTTGTACACAGATTCTCGTCCCAGCCAAATGACCGATGATGATGATGGGTCAATGCTAAGACCCCCACAAACTACCCGTGTTCGCCGTGTGGCGAACCGTGTGTGTCGTGAGGCCGTTTCCAGTGCAATTGGAAGTGCATTCCCCACATGAAATAGATCCACTGTAGCGAGGCTGGCATACAGAGTTTTATTAGTGAGGATAAACGGATTTTAAAGCGTTAGTGCATTGCATTGCAGTGTGCATGTTGTTTATTCTTCTTGACAACATCAAAACAGTTTTTGGTTCTATTATTGCCATTCTTTTCAATGAATGCATCTCCCAAACAAGAAATAATAAAATTATTTGTGGTTGGATAACTTCTATTTCTACTTTTAGTTCAAAGTTTTCTTAACGCCTTCATTCTTCTCCTTTGTGGAGCATTGTACTGTCTTTTAATAATCTTGTGCAATTTCAAATAAACACAAGACAATAAAGACAGCAATATGGTACAGATTCCAAATATCATACAGCCGATTGGTACATGCATCAAAAATTCAATATAGAAATTCTCACCTACCGCACGAAGAAAGTGTACCGCCCGGCTGCTTCACTTCTTCGCATTACACTCGGTGCTCACGGGGGCAGATAAACAATTTTTATGTTATTTTGCACCCTGTGCCACCCCTTTTCGGCCGTACAAGTAACCCAACCCAACTTCAAAGTGACTGCAGCAGAACACTAGACTAGACTATGGTGATGAGTATTTTTTAATTTAACATATTATGCCATCCCGCCCCATAATGCTGGGGTTCATATGTCCGACAGTGAGCGCAACGATGTAAACTACGCGAGAGTGGCACACGAGAACTCCTCACCAGGCGCTAGGGCACAGAAGAAAAAAAAAAGTATCCTAACACCAAGCAAAAGGAAACCAATCTAGACGGGGCGAGAAAGTAATCAAGTTCCAGCTGAAAGTATGCGTATGCGTCCTGGCCGGGTGTCCTATTGCCATCCCGATAAAGATAACACTCACCAATTTATCCGATCAAATTCCTTACCACCATTCTTGGAAGACCTTTCCAAAGTCGTCCATGTGGTGTGTGTGTATTCCTTCCGAAACAGGACGGGAATGTCTAGTTTGTAGCACTAAACCGCCCACACCTAAAACCAAGGGCCCGTGGAACGTAAGTGGATCAAAACGAAATTAAACTTTACAGCACCGTTTCGTGGAGTGGAGACATTCCTACTTTTCCTCGATTTCGCACATCCCGTGGTAAGGTGGGTGTCATCTTGTGTGCTCTTTTTTTTTCGAGCGTTGTGTTTTGTGTTGTATTTGTCAGCTACCCGCTTGCTGTTGCTGGCACACATCGCCAGCATGCCTGGACGGCCGTGCAAGATCAATTTGGAAAGTGTTATGCCACACTTTGTGCGCAGTGACGGCGGCGGCCGCCGTGTGGTATGACGGCCCCTCATCGCCGTCGTTCGACGAAATAAGACACTTATCAGATCATCGAAATGTAGCAACAATTTCCACTTCTCACATCAAACGGGCGTCAGGATAGCACGGGTGACGCAGCGAGCGACAAACCCACCTGCACTCGCGGCAGGTCCCTCTAGCCTTAGCCCACCGTTGTGTACACGACAAATCGAAAAAGGATCACACCGACACATCGAGGATTTCCGCCACATCCACCCTATCCTTCGTGACCTCCGTGGAAACTCAGCTTTCACTCCCAAAAACAAGTGAAAATAAAACGCCCCGCCAAAGCCGGCAAACGAGAGCGTGCGCCCTCATGAGAGCGAGCGAGGATGAAAAGTTTGTTTGGATATCTTTGATCTTTTAATTTCAAAACAAATTCCTTACGGTTATTGGCAAAGAGGCGAATGGGGGCCCAAGGGCGAGCGATAGTATCGCAAGCCGCTTCGTCACAGTTCAAAACTATGGTGCAGGCAGCCGACGAACCGGGAGAGACAGCATTATTCCCTCCGGTATTGATAAAACCCAGCTCCGGTTCCCGGCGAATGTTCGGGGCTAGGATCGGTTTTTACTGTGCCCGGGTATACCGGCACCGATTCCTTTCGCATGAGAAAGCACTTTCCTGTAGCACGAACGCCGTACGAATGGCAGCAGCAACAGTTAGTGATGGGGTTTTTTTCCGGGGTGGTGTGGGGCCAAGAACACCCGTGTACAACCCTGGGACACACTAGTTTAGCTTTCCATTCCAACAAATTGAACCTGTTTGCTTCTGGGCTGATAAACATTCATAATTGGAAGCTTTATTTGCACAGCATTTCTCTCGTGGGGTGCTTAAACCAATCAGCCAAGGGAGTGGATTCGGCATTGAGCATATCTAATTGACAGATTTGTTTCAAGTTTTGCCATTCTGGCTCGGAACACTATTCAAATTGCTGAGCTAATACGATTTGGGTCTACAAATAATTACTCTGTGTTTTATCAGAAAAACAGGCGTCACCAGTCAAGAATCCAGGACAGGCATGCTAGATACTTGAGATTCAGGTGTATATCATCAACCCTGCATCACTATTATCAGGGATCTTCGAGATATATGAGAAACTTTGTTGCTATTCATTTGTAAACTTATGAAGTTATTAATCGTGAATTCAAATTTCAAAAGGCAAAGATCTCTCCAGTAAATCTAACAATTTTGACCAGGAGATTGGAAACTTTGCTGGATGAATATCATTTCCAGTTAAGCAAGAAGAGCTTGCTGTGTCGTTGGACGTAATACAACATAACATTTCCTTACAACCAAAAGTATTTTGATTTCTCCATAAAAGTCGATGATGTAACATTACTATGAAGTCGCATTTGTTTCTAATTTCTGTAAAAATATATCTCGCTTAGACGAATTCTTTAAAACATTAACGGTCCTAATGATTAGTTCTCAGTAGCATTTTTAATGAATTTACCTATAATTTTAGTATACTATTAAGTAAACGTTCTGTCTAAACAACATCACTGTTGCGAGCTAATTTTATCTAACTATATCTTAGTACCATGGATTAGTGCACAAGTACATCAACCCCATCAGCTTCTTCTGTGACATTTTCCTTGAGAAACATTTCTCGGAACTGCTTCATCATCCGAACGCGCAGTTAGTAATTTGCATCTGCTTAAATCCGTAACATTCCCACTGAAAAAAAAAACAACCCTTCCCACTTTTGCACGAAAAAACCCACTTTTAACTCGCCGATTCCAATTGGTCCATTGGTGATCCTACCGAATGGCGCATGGGCGCTGCAACGAGTACACTCGACGCCGAAGATCACCCAACGCCAGCCAACCACAAAACCCTAGCGAGGCGGAATTCGCCGGAATACAACCCATTCGCGTCATTCGCGCCAGGTCCAAAAGCGTCCTACGCGCGCCGCAAACATTCGCTTCACCTATAGCATTCTACCGAAAAATGTTGCTGTCCGTGGTTCGCTTCGATGAGTAAGTAATAATCCACCATCCAACGGTCCTGAGAGCATATGGTATGGCATGGGCGTACAACATCACCGAGACCATGCGCCAACCTGCGCGCAATTGCTAAGCAGCGCGTTGGAAGGTATTTTTAACCCGTTTTCTCTCGTTGCTTGTTTTTTTTTTTCGCTCGTCCACAGTACAGGTCGCAACGCGGCGGATAGATATTAAAATGGCACCGTCACCGCCAAACGGATTGCGTCCAATAGCTGCGGGACTGCGTGTACCGACGTGGTGTGGCATTAGTAATGGGCAGGCTTTTAACGTGTGGCGCATTTTTTGTTATTAGAGTCCACTAGCTCCATTGCACACCCGATTGTTCTTAGTGGGAGCTCATTGTGCGTCCACAAATTAGACGCAGCCCGACTCAATGGAGCAAGACTGAAACAATTGCCACAAGCCATAGGGTTTTAAACCATCGTGTGTGGCTCGTACGATGAAGATGTGTGTAGTTTTTTTTGTGTTCGCGTACCATTCGCGGACCCTACAATAGCTGTCCGTGATTGTTCTAGGCACTGACCGTGGGCTAGACGTCAACGTCAGCGGATAAAAGCCAACTCATGGATTATTTTATTCCACACCAAAGAACCACGACTGCTATGAAGCATCATACAAAAGTGATTTTTACCTTTACGGTTGTTGGTGTTTTTCTCCCACTGCCTTTCAGTCCTATTCTTTGTACATTTGCCATCCCTGCCCAGTGATTCCCCTGCTATCGCCTGTAAACCGATACCTCCAAAGGTTCGCCCTTGCACTAGATCGCCCTTTGATACGTCATTAAATCTATGACCAGCGTTATGAGTTTGGGCCGTTTATTCTCTGTAATTCACCCTCTCTTTCTCCCTCAAAAGCTGTGTTTTTTTGTGCTAATTCATCGCAAATCATAAATCCCTCAGCACGCACCACGCGACGTCCCGGGACGATGGGACGATGAATTTCTCCCACCCAAAAAAAAGTGGCCAGCTAAAAGAGCGAAATCGTTCACTACTGCGAGGTTTGTGGCACAAACGATCCGTGGAAGAAATTGAACGAAAGCAAACACGGCGTAAGCACTGTAAGAAACAACAACATCAACTTCAGCACATCAAGCACTCTGCGTCACGCATGAGTTATCACGATAATGGTTGACTCACCTTCGCGCACTCGCGCACTCGCATTCCAAAGTGGTACGAAAATATATATATGGAATCTCTAAAACCGGCCCCCAACACCGACATTCGATGGCTGGATGGACAAAATTTCACGTTTCAACAAAACCTGCCTCGCCTCTCCTTTCTCCCTTCCGAATCCTTCCGAATTGCCGGAACTGTCCCGAGATCAATGCTGGATGGACGCGGTAATTGAATGATTTTGTAAGCACGTTAGCATTCGTTTGTTACGACAAATTCCAGGTGGGAGGCTTTTCCATCGTATCGAAAGAACCGAAAAAAAGTGGAAAATTGTCACCCTTGAAACACCTCTCTCACACACATACGCGCGCGCGTTCGATAAATCAGTTACGTTGATGAAACTTTTCCAAGAATAGGCATCGTTAATGGGGAAACAATTTCTGCTAAACTCGTTCCAGTTTGAATATTTTAAAGGAAGGAAGATGTATTTTTCTTGGCGCATTTTAAAACGAATTCCTTTCCTTTGATGATTTGCGGGTGTTTGATTGTTTGAATGTACTTAACAAGAATTGCCCTGGTGATCGTTGCCTATCGCAAGAAGCGAACACTTAATGATTAGAGTGTTTGTGTTGTGTATTTTGGATGTTTGTTTAGTGTTCAGTTTTTGAGTTTTAAATCTATTCTTACACATAACTCAACATTTGTTTTAAAGTATTGTAAATACTTAGTAAATACTTCAAATTTCGATATTGTATTATATTAAAGTAATATTTTGCTTTCAATTGTGTCCATCTTCAATTCCCACTGTTCAATGCCCAATTGACCCCTTCGTGCGTAGTGCAGAAATTACCATCTTCCGGTCTGCCTGCCATCGACAACAAAAGCCGTGTCCATGTAACGGCTTTGAAATCGCTACCAACACACACACCAACCCAACCCAAACCAACCCGGAACTTACCCCGGTACCCGGTGAGAACGAGGGTTGTTCATTTTGCTCGATTAAGGACCACTTTTGGCCGGCGCGTTCGAACCGCCGGACAACCAGCAGGGAATCGCCAGACCGCCGGGAAACTAAGGTACGTAACGCCTGGTCGCACACGGGAACCAGTTCCCGGAGACCAGGACCAACCACGGGCCCATCCACGGAACCATCTTCAAAAACCGTGGTTCCCTTGTCTATTTGCAAAAAAAAAGAAAGGAAACTCCACTTGTAATGTGATAAATTAAAACAGCTGATGAAGTTTGATCCCTTGCGCAACGTTACGTCCCCGTGGCACTGTTGCGGAACGGAAAAGCGGACTGTTCCGGTTTTTGTCGATGGCAGGGGGAGAAAAAGGGCTACACGGCTTCCCCCTTTTTGTGCCAGGGACTGTATCGGAGGGTGCGCACGTCGATGACAATCAACACGACCTCCCGTGAGCTACGGCTCGTTTCCGTCACCGGGCGCTTCGAGATTGCTTTGCTCGCTCTTTTTTATTATTCTTATTTTTGCCGAACCGATTTGAAGTGCACGGAACGAGTCCTCTCGTTGGTCGATCGTAACAACAGCAAGAAAAAACAAGCGCGATGGAAACAGGATGCTTAGTGAGAGAAAAATATGGGAGATTATTGTGCAACAATATTTCACGCCATATCGTCGGAACAAATTGATGTTAATTAGCAAAAACCGTTCGCTTTCTTCCTTCCTTCGCCATGAAAGGATGGTTCCTGCTTGGCTTTGGATGGAAAATGCGTACAAGCAAAGCTAGAAGAAGACCCTCCCCATTGCCCGATGTATCTCACCCTAGTAGGTGTACAGTATAATGGAGCCAAACAGCACCAAAAGCGAGAGAATCACGTAATAAAAGCCGGCACTTAATGGTACGTCAAATATAAATCAAATTTGATCTATCTCGCAAAGGTTACGCGGAGGCCAGGTTTCAGGTGACATTAAAATGGGAAGGATTATTCACACGTCCTCAAGGAATAAATTGAAGACTGTGAAGAAAGTTGCTTTGTTTCCCATTTACTTTACATCGTTTGAGGAGAGCACCCAGTCTAAAATAGACTCATAAAAGGGATGTTTTGCGAAGCGATGGCAAATAAAAACATACGTTTTAGAGAGAGGTTTTTGAGTATTGTTATGCACTTATTGTTACACCTAGTCACTACGCGATTTGCTTCAAATTTCTTCTTGCACAGCTTTCAACAAGCACAGAACAGTGTATTTCTTTACTTATTTTATTCGTGTCAATGTTATTGAGTTTTATTTAAGTAATTATAATACACATTGTACAAAACAATAAGGAACAAAAATTATGATTCAGAAAAAAAAATGAAATTGACCATGAAAATCAAACATTCCTCAAAAATGTCATCGAATTCTTGATCATTTTCAAGGGGAATTCTCTAGAACGCCATAAGAAGTTGTTGAAAAATATGTTTTTATTTATGTCAAATATTTATATTTCTTAACGAAATTCTAAAATGTTTATATATTTCAGAAAATAAACGATTTTTAGTAATTGCTTTTCCAGTTATGAAGTAACAAAATGAAAAAATGTGTTGCTTTATTCGTAAAAATGTTTAAAAATCATGAAAATCATCGATTTTTATCATATCTTAAGTTTTTACTTTTCATAAATAAATCTTTCAAAACTTATTATTCTGCAACACACTGTATTAATTTAAAGAACAGCATTTTATAGAATATAGCTTAAATGCAATATTTATAAAGTGATGGATTCTCAAATTTTTGTTATAAAGATTCCTTCTTACTTCCTCCCAGTACATTTATTTCGCATGCACTAATCCAATGAAGAAGACAATTTAGTTCCACCCCAAAAAACGTCGAACTTCATACACTGTCTACACAAATATTTTGAACGAAGCGCATGCATAAATCACAACCATTCGCATTCCCGCAATACGAAACGAATCGAAATTATACGCAGGAAAGATGGGCCCTAATGCCCAAAAATTTGTTCCGGCCACCGGGCGCCCTGCCACGACAACAGCGACGAAGGTTTTGGGCGAGAGAGTGTATTGTGTGGCCCGGCTTTCAGAGGCTTTAGGGAATTTTTCACGCCATTACATTTGTTTTGATTTTTGCCAGTGCGATTTTCCACTCTTTTTTTTTTTTGTTCTTCAGTTTCCGTCCCAAAAGCAGACAACAACACATCTCTGCACCACACCATCATCGACACATTTTCCTTCCTTTTCCGACGTCCTGGCACACCCTGGGCTTTGTGTGGCAAAGGTACGCTACACATGTTCGCCGGGAGGCCACACAGCAAGACGCGCTTGCAGCGACCGTGAGCGTGCGTTTGGCGCTGCTTTGTGGACGACAAAGTGGAATTAAATTTCAAACCACACTGCAACATCCGACCAAGAGCAGAAGAATAATCTCGGCGCAGAAAATACACGATAAGAAAAACAACAAGTAGCACATACACACGTAAACAGCCACGATGCCGCAAACGTTTGAAGAAATACCCGTGACACCGCTGTACTCCAATCTTTCCCACCCCGGGATGTCTTCGATTGCAAACGCATCTTGACATACGCGAGCGTCGGGTGAAGATTTATGAGGTGTTTTGTTGTGAAAACAGTGTCATGAGTGATGCGATTCCGGTGGCATTTTCAAACGGGAGCGCGCAGTGTGATGCGCAGATGGTACAGAAGCGCGGGACGGTTATTAATTGCAGATCTCAACCATCCGGCCCGAACGAAACGGGCGTTCCTTTTGGGGGCGGACATCAACATCGACCGCCTCGTGTTTGGTGGAGTCCGTAAATCGCTCCATCGCTGCGCTCCATTACGTCCACCAGCCGGGGAGCAAACCGTCCAACTCCTTGCCGAACAAGCGAACATTCGCTGGATTCGATCGGACGAGCTTTCTAAGAGCATTTTTCCACCAGCCACGAGCGACTGAAAAGTGCGAAACTGAAAACACACACTTGCCATTTGGTCATGTTGGGAGGCTGAGGAATGGTAAGTTTTCACACACCTCGCCCGAAAATCCGGATGTGAATCGAAACATATGCTGTCGGGTTTGCGGTTCCGTATCACATTAGCTCCGGTTTCGAACCGAACACGGTACCGAAGGCTGCGAAAACACTTCCGAAACACTTGCGAGAGACCAGTGTGTTCCCTGTCCATACCATTCCACCAATCGCGGTGCACTTTTTCCCCTGGGGATGAAAACGGGTCGGAAAAACAACAAACGCGTCGTGTGTGAAGCGTTCTGGATGGGAAATCCATTAAAATTTTCCAATTTTCACGTTACTTTTTTTGTTGAGTGAGTAGAATACTAAACTCCATTATAGCGCACAGTGGGAATGAGAGGAAATTGTCATCCTAGGTTTGATCTAACTGATTTGAGTTTTCTCAGCTAAGTGACTTTAAATAGATAAATAAAATGCGATTTTAATGCATCAGCAAGTGGTAGAGTATTATTTCAGCACTTGTTATCACTTAGAATTGAAGTTATAAATTGTTTCCTCAGGGCACTTATAAGGCAGTATTATTAAAGAGTTTTATAATAAATATACTAACAAAAATTCTATCTCTAAAGTTCCCATAGTAACACATTGACCATCTCCTTCAGAATCAAAATCTACACTGACCTCTCTAGTTGGTCTGACAGATGCTTCCAACCATGTGGCACCAATCACCAAACTCCGTCCAGACCATCCAAGTCATCCGAACATACGGTCCCTTGAAGGAGCAGACAGCTCCCATCACCGAAAGGCATCCAACGGAATGCTGCTCCAACGCAAACAAGGGAGTTTCGAGAGTTAATGATGCGCAAAATTTTGCAGCCCCATACAGTGGCAACTGTATGAAACTGTCAGTGAAAGATGCCGTCATCAGTGTCCAGAATAGGGCTAGTAGCTGTTCGCATTAAAGGCGCTCGTTAACTGAGTGCTACAAAAGCGCCGCGCAGCCTACCGTGGTGCGGTCTTCTGCTACTCCTGCTTCCCCTCCCTCCCTCTTCCCCCACATACACACACACACAGATAACACCCGACTAATTGTCTTCGCGCACAAATGCTACTCGAACTAGATAAAAAAGTAGTACCACACACACACACACACTCTGCGCATTCTCCTTACCGAGATATGGGGAGGAAGCAAAAAAAACCGACACCCAAGTCCAAGCATCAATCATTCTAACGATGTGCAATCTGGTACTTTTCGGTGCCGTTTGGTTGAATTTTTAAAAAGATCACTAAAACACACACAGAAGTGGCAAATAATGGGGCTAACAGTTTAGTCGATGTGTTTGTATAGCAAAAATTAATGAAATTCTTACGGAATTTGCAAAATAAAAATAAGTTGTTAATGTCCACTTCTACACATAAAAAATGAGCATTAAACTATTCTTTTATTTCATATTTAATAGCATGTTTAAACCCTAACACTAAGATTTACTTATTTGAAATTACAATATAAATGTTTTTAGAGTAAAAATATAGAAGAAAGTTTTTTTTTAATATATCATATAAAAATGTAAGAATGATATTAAAAATGTAATAATTTCATCAGTGGTAGAAATCAATGTACTGACTTTATACAAGACAAAATAACATCATACTTAAGCAATTATAAACAAAAACAATGCAAATTAATTGAGTTTTTATATAAACAAAACATTGGAACAAAACAATCGTAATCGAATGCCTTTACTGCCTGTTGAATTACGAAAACACGCAACATGTTGCGTGAATTTCACAACAACGCACGTCAATACAATTACTGGTCATTTTTTAACACGTCCCGTCGGCTGTGTTGACTCAGCCATTAGAAAACGTCATTGAGACCATTAGAACACTTTCCGTAGATTACACAACACTGCGCATGTTAACCTTGGCGTTAGCCATTAGATCGCCATTGCGTCCATTTTCAGGACGCCGTTGTCGAATCGCGCCCGATACCTGGCCCCCGGGAAGGAAGCAACCAAGGAAAAAAGCTGTGTACCAAAATCAATCGATTCCACCACAATCCAATCGCTCACCGAGTTGCCACCAGTGTGGAGTCATCCACTTGCGCTTCCAGTCCCGCGCGTTTCCGCTTCGTTTGAGGGTGATAAAAAAAAATAAAGCACCGCACGACAGAGAAACAGCGCCCGCGGACGATGACAAATGGGACGCGGTAAATCACTATCTTCGTTCAAAAATTTCCAAACCACATATCAATCAAATGGGTTCGCTCGCGCGGTGCACTTACCCGTTGACAGTGTACGGGGCCGCGGGCTGAACGATAGACAGCTGCCGCCAAATCAATTATGATTTATGCGCTTCCCGGAGCCCGAAACGGAAACTACCTAAAACATGCATCATTGTAAACTGTTGCCTGCCCGTGCTAGATCGTTGTAGTGGAGAAGATATTGGAAGGCAAGATAGCTGGAAGTATGGTATGCGATGTGCCTCTAATGCATCGCGGTCCGTGGAATTTGTGTCGTTAGGTCAGTTTCAAATTTATGTTTCCACTCGTTGCACAATAAATTACTTGTCGATCTGGGTTTTTAGTTTATCTGACATGAGTACTACTCAAACAGTGAAATTGTTTAGAACAAATAGAAACTCTGTAAGTAATGATTGAAATTTTTTATACAAATTCCTAGGATGTACATAATTTGAACTATTTGCTGTATAAAAATTACTACAACTTCACTAAGAAAAAAAAAATAAATGAAGCTTCAATATACAATAATAACATGTCGTCTGTCATGAACTATACTAAGATGAGTATTCTAAATATTCCCTAAATTTTGACAAAATGACATAGCTGTATTCATGAAGGTATCTCTAAAATGGAGCATTACGCTTAGACATGCTACTGTTGGGCTAGCTGATGCCAAATGTAGATCTGATCTTAATCCAGAAAGGCCAGAGTGACTAGGACCAAAGGATTTAGGACCAGCTATTAAATGAATAAATTAAAATTGCAAGTTCAGTCATCCAAATTAGTGAAAATGTAATGGAACTCCAAGTTATTGGAATGCCTATTGGAATTTCCAATAAAAAAGTGACTAAGCTTCATCAAGCACTCGTTTATTCCACTTGTTCTAGTAGCAGTTCATCCTTTGATTTTTTTATTAAGCTTAACTTCTGAAAAAGACTATACGCTCTTATATAACAAAGCATAAAATATAGTTTGTTGAGAAATTTATAACAATAGTTCAGAAATAAAATAACTATCATTTTGATTGTTTAGTTTCTTTCTCTTCCGGGAAGACATTTCACCATCGCAAGTATTTATTTAAATGCGATCCATAATCAAAAATTAAAACTTACTCATGCATGCCAACGATCGACGTCAAAGCCATGGGGAATCGGGAACACAATCTTAAGCAAAGCAACCTTTCTATCCTTCTTTCCTTTGCAAATCGTTCGTTCGAGCGACATTTCTCAAACAGACCCGCAAAATCGATCTGTCCATCTTGGCCGGAATCAACCGACTAATCAAGACGGGTTGCGGCAACACACCCGCGGCCCATTCGCCCCAAGTGCAACGGAAAACCATGTAAATCGCAAAACGCCATCCCGGTCCATCTGCACGGCGGCAATGATCAATGGGGTTTCTCGTGAAGCAAAAGCAGCTAAAACACGAACACTTACCACCGACACCAGACGCCGCGACGCGCGTTTCGGAAAATAATTTGACGCATGAATTGAATTTGTTTTTCACACTTCATCCGTTCCGGATCCGCGCAACACACACCGGAGGTGTGAAGAGGTTCGGTTTCTTGTCCAGTCATTGCCCGGGGCCGGTCCGATCGCACCGATGTCCAGCGATCGATCGGGATCTTCACACCCGCGTCGGAGACGAACCCGGACTAATGTGGCGTGTAAGCGAACCAGTCTTGCGAAACCATTCAAGTGTCACACAGGACAGTAGCAGCCGGTTGGAATGGGACATTCAATTTCAGACCGCCGTCCCATGGGAAATGGCGACTCGGCGAACGCGTTGTGCACTCCCGAGCGCCCTAGATCGCGCGCGCGGATGGATGGATTCCGACGGATCGAAAACGTTGCACTCATTATCCTCGATCGATTCACTGAACCGCATCGGCAGGCCGAAAATGGTGGTGTCCGTGTCATTGCGACCAATTTCCCAGCGCCTGAATTCCAAAATTCCCAACCAGTACGAACGAACGGTCGACACAAAAAAGAGTAAATTGAACCACTCCGGCTAGATTGCCCAAGCCAATGCGCACTTGGGTAAATGATTTGCAATCGATAGCGACTTGATGGGCACCGCGTGTGTCTAATCTAGCACCAGCGTGGCTCATAAATATTTCTTGCGACAGACGCCAGAAAATTGTGTGGCCTCTCAGACAGCGCTACGACAGGACCGTCCGACAGCGTGTCCGCTTTCGGGGTTAAATTAGAAGTTGGTCTCGTACACGCGCACACACAGCTGGTCACACTGGTCGTCCATCGGCAGAGGTGAGTGTGTCGGGCACAGTCATCAAACGATAATTTAATTTCTTTTTCGTATTCCCATTTAATTGCCTCACGGTAGGACGGTTCCCCCAAAGTCATGGGAGCAATGTTCGTAGGGTGCAACGTTCTCTTGACGAAATAGCGAGAGTTGCCGCGCAATTGATGAGCAGTTTATTTCTTACTTCCCGATACGGTTTTAAGAACTCTGTAAAAAATATGTTATAGACTTGAAATCATAAAACCTTTCTAACGAGTTCGTCCGTTTGACAAGGCTTTCGCATCATCGAAAGTATAAAATACTTAGCAAACACAAAAGCAAATCAACAGAAAACAAACAAAATGACACTCTTCTTCTAAATTTTTCAAACCACTGTTACAAGCCTTTTATCTCGTTGTGCACGGCACGGAAAAAGTTTGAAGTACTACATCAGCGCCAGCGCGAATGGTTTTGTGTACAAATAAATATAATTAATATGATGCCACGGTTTACATAGAAACGGAGCTGCTGCCGCTGCTGCTGCTTGCGTAACTGAACACGTGTATCTTCACGTGGGTTCTGGTAGCGAAAGCACCAATTGTGCTCGTATCTCCTGCCGTACGCCTTCCTGTACACAGTAACACAAACTCCCTGCCGAAAGCTTCGTACAAACATGAGCACCGGGAATGCGAACTCGTGACGGAAACCTTGTCCCTTGCGTTACGGAGTATACCATAAAAGGCACACCGGTAACGCTGTGGATGCACCGAAAATTGCCCAATTCCCCAGACTCAAGCGGATTTTTAGGGTGTGGAAAGATGCGGCCAAAAAGCGTGCCCTGCTCGCTTCGCCTAGTGCAAACAGACCCAACAGCCTTACAGCCTTTCATCTGGGCAAACAATTCTCAAGAGACGAAGCAGCAGCGCGCACAAACTCTACGGCCGACAAAAAAAAACCGAGGACATACATAAGGACATGCACACAAATGTACAACGGTGTGGAATCGTTCACGGTGGGGACGATTTTTTTTTTCTTTTCTTTTTCGGGGAGAACGATGACTGTCAGCAACTTTTACTCACGAAAGCTACTCCATGCTCAGCTCTGCGAGGCTCAGAGTCGTATGGCTTAGGAACCGCAATGACAATGACACACTGGCACATCATTTCCGTAAACATGGTGCCTATGTACAGGTGTATTTGTGTTCGTGTGTGTGTGTATGTGTGTGTGTGCACGCATGTGTGAGTCAATTAAACAAACTTTTTCCCCCAGGCTCGGGCCCTGTTACATCACGCCAGGGCTCAGCTGCTCAGTTATCCTGCCAGCAGTGTCCTCGTTTTTTTTTCTCTATCCTTCGCTCGCGTGTAACTCGTGCGTTCATCCCGTTTCGTGTTGCCTTTGAAGGCTCGTTTAGCGACCGTGTAACGTTCGTTCGTTCATTCCCGGTTCCCTCACACCATGGCGGCACCATTCCTGCACCAGTATCCTTAACTTTGTGCCAATTTACGGCTCTACATGCCTTCATCATGATCATCATCGTCATCCTCATCATGGCCACCGGTTGTCGTTCGTCGTTGTCGTCATCACCGCCACGCAGCCACAAATTGATGCGATGGGGAGCATATGTTCTGATGCTCGTACACGGCCCCTACAGCTACGAACCGTCCAAATCCTACATACACCAGCTCCCCGGATACGGGCTTTCGGGGCGAAAACATACGGGAAAGCATAATTTAATGTGTTATTGACTTTCAATATGTTTGCCCACACGGTCTACCGGGCCGAAAAAGGTGGATGAATACGCACGTCCGTACTACGCTATCCAATCACAGGAACGTACGAACGGACGTACCCGCACCGGTACCAAACTCACGGAACAGGCAAAAAGACAGCAGCGAAGGAAGCAGCAGATGACGTCCAAAAACTGGTGGAAAACTCCAAAACAGGAGTGCGAGTCGGGTTTTTGGCTACATATTTGATGAAATTCTTCACTCCTCGCTACCAACACCTTCCCACGCGCGTAAGGGAAAGTTTATTTTCACTCGCTGTTTCCCACCGGGGAAAAAGGCTCCTTAAATTGTAACACGCCTAAGAAACTCCTACGCGAGCTAATCGGAACGTAATGCAAAACTTTTCCTTACGTGAAAAACGTAAGAAACAAACCCCGGCGAGGAACTGGTCCTGGTTTGACGGTAGCTTTTTTCCCTCCATTTACGCACTCTATGCGAGACGAGACGAGCAGAACGCCTTCATTGACTTATCTTATTGTTGGGAAGACTTTCTACCATACACACTACCAATGGGGGTGTTCTTTCGACTTTATTTTGAGACTGTTTTTTCTACAAGTGAAAGAACACCCAGTCACACACACACACGTGGCAGCAATTCCTTAGTGTATTATCGATTTTTTAAGAATGCATATTCCACCAGGGAATGTTCTAATTTTACTTCATAAATGAAGTTTATTTAAAAGATTTATTCTTCAGAGGAACACATTTTAGTGCATTATAGATATTTTTTTGCATTTTAGTGCATTTTAGATATCTTTTTGTCTTGTTCAAATTACTATTCCTTTGTTAAATTTGTATAGGTTTGAACAAATTTTTATTTTATTTTTAACATTTAAGAAAATGGAAGCACTTGATAGCACAATGTCAGTACAGTCTATTAAGTCAAGCACGATCTCGCGAGTATAAACGTACGGAGTGTAACATTTTGACAGCCAGACGATGACAGTTTGAAATAAAAGAACTATTTATGTGCTTTACCAAATTAAAAACGCTTTGTTATGCAAAATACAGTTAATAGCTCATACAAACCTTATCCTTACCTTATTTAAAGCATAAATTTGATAGTATTCAAAAACTAAATTTAAAGTCACTTGGGTATTCAATATTGCTGTAAGAGCTCTCTTAAATTAGCCAGTAAACACTTCCCATCCTATATCATATTTCCCAAAATGCACACAAACAAATTGCTTCTTCGGAAAAGTACTTCATCTATGCAGAAGAACCACCAGTGTAAAATTTGTCAATTAATCTTCCTCAATCTCAAGACACACATACACACTCTCCGTTCGGTTACGATCTTTTCATTTCCAACATTAAAGAGATCTCCAAAAGGGCTCTCCCCATCATTTCCGTGAATGGATGCCTTTTTTCTCGGAAATGAAAAAACATTCTTTACTGCCGAAATAAAAGCAGGTCACAAACGTGTCGAGCGAGACCTGATGCTTAAATTAAATCTCATCTGCATTGGTGTTTGGCTTGGGTTTTGTGACAAATTTCAAACCACGTACAGTGGCAAATATATCGCATCAGAGTGTAAGGTACACACAATGAATGGTGCACACAAGAGCAGATGGTGGAGAGAGCATGTAAAAAAAGGCAAACTCAAGAAACATCTTACCTTCTTCAAACATTTATTTTTGCTCCCGACGTGCTGTTTTTTCTTTCTTTCTTTCACATCGCCCACGTACAACATCTTCCAATCAACCATATTAAAAACCTACTTCCGGTAATACGGTTGATGATTTATTCGGCGAAAACCACCTGCGCGCCGCCCTGGGTTGTGTCGGTTTGCAAATGTATTCAATAGCATCAAACCGGGTCGATCAACATAATCAAAGACAGTGAACTTTGGCGCACCGTTGCCGCCACCCGCTCGGGTACCACCAAAAACCACCCCATTGTGGCATATTTTCCGGTGTCTTTTCCTTTTCTTTTAACGACAGTTTCACTTTCGTTTTTGCGGCAAGGCCCACACAAACATTCGCCCAAAGCACCAACTCTGGTAAGGGCTGTATAATATGGTGACACAGAACGCCTTTCAATCATGGCGCCTTTACAGCTCCATTCGGAGGTTTTTCCTTCCCTTTCACCACGTACACACACACACACACGCACTCGGCCTCACATACGGGGGTGACGGATTGTGTCCTTGTCGGGTTTTGCCAGAAAATCGAAGCGAACAACTCCCAGCTGGCAATTCCAATTTCACCTTCGCACGTTTCGATCCAACTTGTCAACATCGATCGAACGTTTGACCGAAACACGGACAACGGAACGCAACGCGGTCGCAACGGCAACGGTCCCGCGCCGATGTTTATGCTGATGATGATGGTATCGATTTTCACCGAGCCGCACAAGAACGCAATCGGCATCCCCGTTTCCTGCCAAACTGGCAGCTGGGCCCGGTTTGGTACCGTCGGATCCCTGTGGGGAACAATAATTTGTTTTTGCCACCACGTCCCAGGCAACCGAAAAGGAAAAACGTCGAAAGGTGCAATGTCGGTGCTTTCCTTCTTTCACAATTTCATTCTCCCTTGTAACGGCGTAGCGTGCCGCCGGTCTAGAGCCTACACAGCCTCCGGTGTGTGTAGTAGATGCCTTCGAGGTTTATGAAAAGTCAATATTTGCACGGTCATAAAAAGGCGTGCTTCCGAGTTGCGTACGCGCGCGTACAAACGCAGCATAAACCACGCCAAATGCCGGCCAAGGGGAAATGAAAATGCCGAGCATAGTGAGTGGCGGGGGGGGGGTGGGATTTTTGTTGTTTATGCTGTTTTAAAGAATGTGCCCTCGCAAACGGCGAAAGTTTTTGGGTCTATAGCGCACGGCACACACGGTACAGCCTGAGGGATAGGAGGATGCATCAAATTAAAGTCATGCCCATCGTGCAAAGGTGCGACGACCTAACCTTTACGGAATATTATGGGGTTTTGTTTGCATACAACCGGAAAAAGGTGAAGATCGTTTTGTTTTACATTTTCTTTGCCACTTCTGCACGTTGCGTGAAAACGCTAGCACGACAGAGATTAGTTAGAGTGCTCGTTTGATCGGACCAATCAAACTTATCGGTCATTTTTTACGGGTAAATATTTCATATTTCATGACATAATATTTGTACTCCGGACCATGTTCTTAAAGCAAATTTCTATAAAAAGCAAAAAAAGAAAGTAGGTTCTCTTTACGAATCATGGGTTTGTTATTTCTAGAAAGATTTACTGTTAACATAAAATGAAACATTGAACAATATTTGATATATTTTCTCGACACTAATGGTTTTGTATAATAGCTCCTCAATTTTAGGTAATTTTACAAACAATTAAATATGCAAGCTACTTGGCCAGCTAAAGTTCCATGTCGTATCATTAAATTACTGGTAATTTAAGGGTTTTAAAGGGAAATTTAATTTTAGACGCGGTCTGAATGAAACTATTTGACGAAGAGCACTGCTCGAACAGGTAAATTAACATACCAGGGTTAAGGGGAAATTCTAGCAATCCAGGAATTGAAGAAGTTGTTCCATTAATGAATAAACAGAATCAATGGTAGGATAATTAATTATATTTTCTTTTAGTTTCATTTTCACTGTAGTAATGCAACTCTATCACACAAAAAAATATAGCTTTTCAAATAAAAAAATGAATTGAATTTAGTTATTTGTATTTTATTATGACAGGTCAGCGCCGTATTGTCAATAACCTTAATTTAATTTAAAAATATATACATATACCAAATTAAGAAACTTGCACGGCCGTTGTAGTGTTAAAGGTGTTCCACCTGGCGCAACCATGGAGAAATGAAAACGAACCGCACAGAAATCCCGGAAGCGAAGAAAGCCACAACAGAATGGGCAGAAACATAAACTAGACCGCTCAAACGTGATGTAAAATGCTCATCTGCCCTGTATCACTGTGGTAGTTCGAAAAAAGCTTTTTTTTCGAAAAGGAAAAAACAAACATTCGCTCCCGATGCGTTCGAGCGTCAAATCGAAATGAAACAAATAAAAAACAAAGTACTGGCCCACATTTCGGTTGGTGAAATAAAAATGACACAAAGCGGGAACTATACCACCACAGCAGATGGTGTTACGGTCGTTCTAGTCTTCCCGCGATTCCTGCGGCCTCAGCAAGCAGCCGCGTGTTGTATCAATACACGTTGTCAGTTTGGCTTGGCATGGTACATTCCTGCATAACGCAATTATCGTGCCATTTTGCATGCGGTTAACCAGTACGCGCGGCCACGGTTAATCGCGAAAGACACGCGCAAAATGCAAACAAACAAACGAGCGAACTGGGCAAATAGCATCGGAGAATGATAAAAATAAATAAAGCCCGAGCGGAGGAAGCAGAAAAAAACACAAACACACACACTGACTGCTCCACCATCAACGAAGCCTTGGAACTAAAGCGGAATCACCAAACTGTTTGCTCCAGAGGATTGTAGCAAAAAAAAAAACGACCGCACCGTACACACGAGACACAAGCTCACACAGTGCAAGAAGCTTCAAAAGCTTGAGCCATGATCACCGGGATGATGACGATACCGTTCAGACTCGCGCTTAACCGCAGCCCAGCATCATACCTTTTTTAAACGGGACCAGTTCGCTGACCACACGAGAGTGAAACCACCGAAAAACGGTCGCTCTTCTTCTGCATCAGCCTCACAAAACCTCACCAGGACCTCAAACAGGCACGGAGGCATCATTTCCTGTGCGCTTCGCCCGCAATCCGTAAATGATGATGATCGTCGTTTCCCATCCACAGCATGGTGCAGCTTTATTTGCTCTCCACACATCCCAATTCGCGGGGTCTCTTGATTTTGCACGAGATGTATGCGTATCTCGCTGCCGGGGATAGGAGAAAAACAAAACAACCTCCAAACGCTCCACCCAACGCTCCTCGAGGTCTGGAAGTCGACGAAGATTTCGCAACAACAACAAAAAACTGTTCACTGGCAAAAGAATTGCAACAATTGCGGATCACTCGGAAAGGGGTGCATTCGTATGAGAGGAAGCAACAACTACAAAAAAAAATCGGCATCAACTCCATCGAATCAACGGAACGGCACGAAGCGTGAAGTGGAATGTGTGAAGAGGTTTTGGAAGCGAATTCCTCCCCCCAAGGGAACGGGTATGAAGCAGGGCAAAGGGCTAAATGGTGCAACAACGAGATAACCGACCCGGAGCTGAAGCAGAGGGCGATCGGTTTTGTATTTCTTCTACATTCTCCTTTCGGGCACTCTTCGTATCATTGTTTTCTAGACCGAAGCCGACTCATCATCTTGCGTACTTCCCGGGCGAGCCTCGTTCCACTGGAATTGGATGGAGGAAGACACAAGTAGTGGACGGTGCGCGGAACCATACATGCTATAATTTAATGAGAGATAATGATAGTGTACAGTTTGATTGGGAGGCTTTTAGTGCATTGTTTGGTAACGATTCTGTTCATTCTGAAGGGGTTGAACCCAGAGACTGGACGCGTCCAGTGTCTTTAAGTTGTAATGTGCTTTGGACGGTTTTTTTTTTATTTTTGTTTTGCTTGCGCTAGGCAATTGGAATGGATGTTAGTCTGCAGTAGAGCAAATAGAGCAGCACTTAAGTGATGGAAATGTGCACAACTCGAAGGTGGTTAGAAGCGGGTAAATTGATCGTTAAATATAAGTACCTTTTCCTGCTGAAACGATATTAGATCGCTCGTGCAAGATATATTGAAGATCTTCTAGAAGAAATCTTCTATATGAACACTTCAACTTCCGAAGGTCAATATTAGATTTTGCACTGATCTTACCGTGTGAAGATCGGCATGTATTACAAAACTGGAGATTGCCCAATTAGAAGTAACTTTCATATAAAGTTTATTTCTTTCCTTAATTCTTGTACATAATGCGTGTATAAAATTGCAATCGCCTAAGCTAGTTTACACTCTGGTATGTTATAGCACTCCTGAGTCTGAAGTTATCTTGGAGATTCTAAAGGCACTCTCACTCAAAAATTATTCCATCAAGTCGTACGAAGTGCCAACAACTTCCAGAGGAACTTGGGATATTGAGCGGCTAACAAGCTACGGAAAGAGAGAACATATCCTTAAACCTGATCCATCTTCAACTCTGAAAAATGCCTCATATCGATAAAGTCAACTGGTTACCAAGGACATAAGATCGATATGGTTGCTGAGTCCAAGTTTTCCAAGTCAAGTTTGTTTTTCACGAAGATGTTTGTACGCTTTAGAGATGCATTGGAAGCACAGAGCCCTACCTTCTCACTCACTTTGTATAGATGATCGTATTGCTAGCCTCCTTATCATATACTGAGCAAACAAAACTGTTAAAACCCATATTAAGACGCATATAAAAAATATAAAGTTAAAAGTTTCGGATTACCAAAAACTAATCATCCTTGTAGCTAATTGGCGACCTACCGTCAACTATACCAGTGTCGCAACAGCAATAAGGAAGCGATCGTCATTTTTATGACGGTTTTTAAATTAATGATACCGTACCAGTTTCACCATTCCGAATAAGATTACGATAGTAAACCGTGTACCCTGTTCGGCCGTATCCATATTTTCTTGCGAAACGAATTGATAAATCCAACATCCAAATAAAGCACTATTAACGCTAATTATAAAGCCATAACTTGCTCCAGGCCAGCCGAAGATGGTCGCCCTGCAGCAGAGCTCACAACTTCCCCCATAACCTTTGTACCGTCGCACAGAGTTGGCGGGCAATCAGCCGTATCAACGCGACCCGAGCCCAAAGATCACCGCCGGGGCGTTCAATTCAAAAACCTTCAAGAAAAGACCGCGAGAGATGTTGGTTTGCTTCGCGTTTGCCTGCCTGTGGAGGGCTTTTTTTGGTGCGATAACGGGTGTTGATTGGTTTTAATTGAATTTCATGGATCGCGAACCCTATTGGATCGTTCACGTGGTGATACCGAAAACGCACACGCACACAAAAGCCTGGGAAACAACCAAAACTAAGCCAGCGATGCCCTTTTGCATCCGTGCAACAGGGCACAAAACCACGATAAATTGCCGCGTGCCGTCATCGCCGTGCCGTGGTTCATTTGCGGGCGAGTTTTCGATGTTTTTCGATAATTGAATTAGATTTTACTGCTGGCCGGCCTGAAAGCGAACGAGATTCTTTTAGTTTGCTTTTCTTGCGCCTTTCACACCGAGCGCGCCTCATTCAACGATTTAGCGAAATTTTTGTAAGAGGAAAGCTAACCGATTATGATAATCAACCTCTACGGAAAAGGGAGACCTAGGAAATTGCTTTCCCGTGAAAAAAAAACACTCCAACTCATGCTCTGGGAACTTCGCTACCGTTGCGGAACGATCTGTTCTCTGCCCAGCAGCAAACTACACTGCGGAACTAGCCAATAGATACCATGAAAGGGCACCCCATCCCAAGCGATGATTGGTGTTGATTTTGCTAATTGTGCGTACCAAAGCCGGTAACGATCGCGGGATGCGAGCGATGTACGCTTACCGATGGATCGTGAGTGGGCAAACCCGTTCCATGAGATATTCCTAGTGTTACCAAGCTGGACGATTCGCACAACTCCGAAGGCCGTTAGCTGATTGGGACGAATGGTAGAACGAATTTTGGAAAACAAGGAAGCTGCTGATGGTTTGGAAAATGAATATAATGATGATCAATTGCCACAATCGAACAAGCTCTAGGTGTACGGTAATGTGTGAGCAGAAATGAACCTTAATAACGTGCCAAAATCTTGTTACACTAACGGAACGCTGGAATATTTTTAAATTTTCCCTATTAAAGTAAAATAATTATTCCCACTTAGCTATTGCGGCAATGGTCATTTAGACGAAACTACGCATAAAACAATTTATAAAATGAAAGTTCTGTGTTGAGAGAAATTTTCAGAGAATTTGAAAAAAACACACACAATCTCACATCAAAGCACATTTAAACAAGAAATAGTTCAGTATCCGCACGCACATCGGAAGCATCTGACCGTGTCCAACCGTCCTGCTAGGCGGTGTGTGGTACCATCAGCTCACAATCAACCATCCACAATCAAAATCACCGAAACATTTGTTTTCGCGGCTGGCTCCATTACCGTTTTATCTCGCTGAAAATTTGTGACAGTTTGCAGCCGAAAAGATGGCGCTACTCTTTTTTTGGGGTTTGGTTTTCCTACATTTGCCTTTCGTAGTTCCTTATGTTCCGCACCTGGAGGAACGCAACGCAACAAAGCAAAGCAAGGAAAAAACAGGTAACCGGCATGATATGATCATTACAACGACGATAATGATGGCAGTTTGGTACAAAAAGGTTATCTTATTTTTTGTTTTTTACAACACACAACCCGCCGAACGCCGAGCAAAGGCGACCCATTAGTGTGAGAGTGCCGCCGCCGACACTGAGATGGCACCGGCGCGATACGCAACCGCGACTGCATAAATAGAGCAGCCAACAAAAGCCCGGTGTAAATCAGCGTTTGTTGCTTGTTTTGTTTTCGTTTCTTCGATAAATGGCCACCGCCTTTCGGGACAAACAGCAACAATAATAAAACCGGGGATGGAGTTGGACGATGCCGTTCGCCGGTGCTGTTGCCGGTCATCAGCGTTGACTTTTGGTAGTGTGTAGTAAAATCAGCACGCAAGCTAATCTCCCAAATCAACTCTGGGCCCCCGGGGATACCAGCCTGCGGGGAAAACGAGACAGGAAGTCCTTCGGGCGGTGAAGATGGCGCCCTCCAAAAAAAAAACAACAACAACCACATACCCAAACCTCCACCCTTCAGGTTTGCTCCGGATGGCTCATTAAAAATGCTTATCAAAATCGGTTTGCTTCGGCTGCCCGTTTCGGAACCCGTGTGCGGAACTATCTGGGCCGGCCGATCTGGGTAGGTAGTGGGCCGATTTTCTCCACCGTTAGGCAACACACACACGCATACACGATGGAAATGTGACACGCATACAGCTCCCCAGTTCCCGATCGTGCGAGCATTCGCTGTCTAATTGCTAATGTCTACATTCGGCCCGAACCGGACCCGGCTTGGACGTGTGTCACCGCTTTCCCAGTTCCACGTGGGACTGCTCCAAACCAGCATCCCAGCACTCCAATACTCCCCATGCAAGAATGAACGGTTTTTTTGTAGTTCTTTCTTTCTTTTCTTCGCCCGGGCCTCCGGGTCACCCCTTTTTACTTCGTCAACCCCCGTCCCATCGTTGTTGTCGTGATCCGCGTGCCACACGAGAGAAGGGAGATAAATAAAAGAGAAAAAACCCTCTCACACACACACACACATATCCCTCCCGGTGAATGAAGGTATGCGGCGCATTGGAGGGTCTACGCTTGGTAAGGGACAGAGAAAAACCTGTTTGCTTTTTGTGGGCCTCGCTCGATCACGAAAGAATGACCGGTCAGAATGCGCGGCGTGACGTCTTGTCGACTTCAATCTCGCACAGTCCCGTCTATTGCCCATCGATCGAACCGTTCGTGTACCTTGCACACAAATTGCCCGGTACCCGCATGAATCGGTCTCGGCGGCAAGATACTGCCCGAAGGTCTCGCGCATCGCCACGAGACTCCGATTGGCCGTCGTGTTTTGAAACGGCAAACGGCTAAAACGAAACGACGCTACTAACGTCTCGTTCCGGGGGCTAAGAATCTTCCATCCATTGGCGCGGGGCAGCATTAGCTTAAGCCAGCTAACGCGGCCTCGCCAGCAGCTGGTGACACAGTTACAGCGAGCAAGCGGGCAAGCTAGCCGTGATTTCAACCCGCTTTATTAGGCGAACGTTTAAGATTTATTTATTTTTACAATTAGCCATTGATTATTTTAAAACTCCCAACCGACCCCTCCCAACACACCCTGGGAGGGACCTGGACCACGGATGGAACGGAATCGGCTCATGGATCATGCTGACGATCGACGACTACAAACTCCAACAACGGCAGATGAAATGTATCTCAAGGCAAGACCGTCATGCAGCTAGGCGAAGAAGAGACAAACAGACGGCGATACCGACGACGGCTGACAGGCACAACATAAAACGAAGAAAAATGACCCCATCGCGAAGGAATCGGCAATTTTTACCGTCGCTTTGTTGCTTCTTGCACGTTTTTGCTCCCGCTTTGTACGAGTTTTTTTTTCGTTTTGTTATTTCGGGGTTTCCATGTTTTGCGCGTTAGATTTCCACGGCACACGGCGTGATCGCCGTTTTCTACGTTAGAGTATGTTCTTTCATTTTGGTCTGTAAGTTTAAGGTGGTTTTGTTTTCTGCGCTCAATCGGGTTTGTTTTTCCTTGTTTGCTTAGCGTACTACTCCCTTCTTACTTTTCCTATCACCTTACTGGGACCGCGGAAGGAATGGAGCGAAGAAGCGAAGGGAACTCGGTGGTGGTCGGAGACAGAAGAAGATTGAATTAATCTTTGACGAAGCACCATCTCGCATCGCGTCTTCCCGTTGTGCAAACCGGACCGGAAACCCCGGGTTGCAATTTGCTCCGATCGTAGCCCGTGTATACGGGCCGGTACGAACACAAACACACACTGGTGCTGTTTGCCGTTTTGCTGTTGGCGTTGCCAACGTTGGGCACCCCCTTAGTGCAAATAGAATAGATTAAAAATGTCACGACACGCTGTTACCGATCGTTTCCAGCACAGTATCCATTACCCTGAGCGATTCCCCTGAAAGAAGGAAGAACGGTCGCTAGCAAAAGGGTTGCAAATGGTTGAAAAAGGAAGCCAGCTCAACAAAAAGCCACCCACTTTCGTGATGCAGGCTGCAGATAGGATGCGAAACTACGCGGCACCGTACGTGCAGGCGAACAAATCATCCACGAAAGAAATTACATTATTTCATTATCTAAAAGCAACACCAAAACAGATGCACAAGTAAAGCCGGTTTTAATAGGTCAGCGAAACACGAAGCTAATTGACATTTCATTCCTTTTTAAACGATGACTTTAGACATTGTCGTAACAAATCGTTGGTAATGGGCGTAATAGGAATGACAAATACAACGCTCTACTAACTGCTCTAAAATGCAGTAATTGACACTGCAACACCAACTGTCAGAAATTTTGTGAATGACAGATTCATACTCTTTTGTTGTTTTTTACGTAAAACTGGTAGTTTATTAATTACTAAACTTAAAATTGATGTAAATCAAACAGTTTGTTATTTATTTTTATAGAAAATAGTATTCAGCTCCTATTTTGATATAAATTCGACTGAAATTTAGAAAATATTTTGAATTTCGATCTCGACTCTTCAAACCAGTGGTATAAAACAGGCTAGCTGATTTGACATTCACTAACTTTGGTGTTTCAGTGTTACGCTGATATTATTCGTTTGCTCAATTTTGCAAACTGAGCTACAAGCTGCATATTATGAATTGTAAAAACCCTGTAAGTTCGTTTAAAATTACACCCAATTCGAGCTTGAGCTCAACAGCTGATTAATGGATTATTCGAAATATCGCTTTGTTTACATAATTAAAAATGTATTTGCGTCCTAGTTGCATCAGCCTCATGATAGACCTGAAAATTGATTNGGCTAGCTGATTTGACATTCACTAACTTTGGTGTTTCAGTGTTACGCTGATATTATTCGTTTGCTCAATTTTGCAAACTGAGCTACAAGCTGCATATTATGAATTGTAAAAACCCTGTAAGTTCGTTTAAAATTACACCCAATTCGAGCTTGAGCTCAACAGCTGATTAATGGATTATTCGAAATATCGCTTTGTTTACATAATTAAAAATGTATTTGCGTCCTAGTTGCATCAACCTCATGATAGACCTGAAAATTGATTGCGCACATCGCTGAATCACAAAGTAACCCGTGCCGCAATGATTAATCTTACCAGTTCGCTGTATTTGCACTGCCGCCAAGAAGCTTGCTCGTAGAGATTAGCAGTTCTCCATCACGGCATACGCACGCCGTACTCTTACCTACGAGCTGATGCATCTGTAACCGTTCATCATGCAAAAAGGGAAAAAAACAACGCCGACTTTCCAAACGCAACCGAAACATCAAACGACCACCCATTATCGCGGGCTGATCCCGCGCCAATCGGAACCGCTTGCTTCGCTCATCAATCAACGCATTACGGTGTTGACCGCTGCGGGAACCATGGGAACACACAAACCAAAAACCGATGTAACAACCGAGCGAACCGTTTGCGGAATCGGAGTGACACAGACCAACAACAAAAAACGTACGCAGCAAACAAAGGCCCATCTGTGGACCGACGCTTATCAATAGGGCGGACAACCAATACGGCAGCACGGTGGAATGTGAAATCGAACGTCAAACCAACTGAACCCCCATCGTACGTTGTCATCATCAACATCCAGCAGCTGGCAGTATGGTAGCGGCCGCTTATCGCGCTTCCTGCGTTTCGTTTTGTTTCATAATGATGAGACCGTGTTTCTTTCTTGCATGACCCTTCTACTGAAGTCATGACATTCTTCGTTACGTCGCCCAAAACCTCCAAAGCAATGTACACGCGTATGTCGCTTTTAAATTGTGTTGAATGTTTTGTTTGTTTTTTTATTTTATAAATTCGAACCTAACCTATGCGTGTAGTAGGAATCATAAGCATTACGATGCGCGATACGTGTAGGACTGACTACTAGCCTGGGTCCACGAACGCGGAACCATTAATAACGATCTTTCAAGGGAGGATGGGGGAGGGTGGGGGAGGATGATTTTCCATGGGGACATGGGTGAGACATTTTCACTTACTTCCGTTTTTTTTTCTCTTTTGTACAAAACAACTTGGAACGACGATAAGACTACAATCACGAATGAAATGGACGCAGGGAAATGGGAAAGAAAATAAACGATTTTACACAAAGTACGGCCGATTGTTGCCGTCTGGGCCGGTGCCCGTGGTCCGGTGTTGCTGCTGCTGCTGCTGCTCAGCCATGTACTGAGGCTCCGGAATGGTGGAGTACACGTGACCAAGCGTATTGGTGCTGCTGAAGTTACCACCTCCCGCACCTCCTCCGCCACCTGTGTGGTGGTATGCGTGTGGTCCGGCTGCACTGCCCGGGTGATGATGATGGTGATGATGATGAAGCGACTGACCATGCGGGTGATGGTGATGATGGTGATGTTGCTGCGGGTGAGGCATCGTTTGTGGCAGTGGTGTACCTCCACCGGAATGCTGCTGCTGTTGCTGGTACTGTACAATACCCGGGTGTTGATGGTGATGCTGATGGTACATCGCACCGGCTGGTGCACCACCGGGATGCGTTGGTGCTTCGTACTGTGGTGATGAACCGGCCGTCGATGGCTCCTCGTCCTCCGTGGTGTAAGTACTGTGCGGTGCTCCACCAAGTGATCGCGGTTGAGGTACCGGATAAGGTTGCTGATGGTGAGAATGTTGCTGCAAGTGCTGCTGCTGTTGCTGCTGCTGCTGGATTGAAACCTCCGAGTTGAGCCGTTTCGGCCAGGTGGCTGTTGGAGCCGACGCACCAATGCCTCCCACCACCATCAGGTTGTTGGTGGGTGCCGGTGTGTAGCGAATGTTGATGTTCTTTCTGTGAGATGCCTTATTCACGGATGCTCCATCACGACCAAGATCGGGCATGGCGAACCGCAGCTTGTCCCAGAATCGTCGATCATCCCACGCTATCACGGTACACGTCCGCGCCAAGATGTCCATGATCGGATCCATCGCAAGCATCGATCCAGGGACGGAGGAGATCAGCACCAGGCGCTGCTTTCTTCTCGATGGACGTATCAGTTCCAGCACTGCCTGTAGCGACGCTCGGAACTCTGGCTGGGACCATTCGAGCTGCAGGAACTTCACGCTGACAAAGAGTACCAGCTTGCGCGATGCATCCGCTGCCGATTGCATGGTGTCACCGAGGAAACCGGCGCCACCGTGCACATCCCGATAGTGCAGACACATACCGTACCCGTGATGCTCTAGCTCCTGGCCGATTTGACTAGTGACCAGGTCGGCATCAGCCGCACTATACACGAGATAGCCGTCGTACAGCTTCTCGCTATCCTCGCAGCGCTCCAGCGCACTGAGCGGATCCTTGCACAGTCGCACCCCGTACCGGGCGTGCGCCCAAAGGCATACGTCCTGCCGGAACAGTACCACCAGTGCGACCAGCATGATCGTTAGCACCAATCCAGCAAGCACCGCGATCAGCAATGGCAGATAGTCGATAAAGTCCTCATTGATGATGGTACGCTGTACAGTCGCGGTCGCAACAGGGACCACGGCCGGCCGCTGTCCCTCACAGTCCTTCATCGCGTCTGGCAGTGGTTTACCACCGGAGCACCGGAACTCACCCCAGCTCGACAGCTCCGAGGATTCGCTTTCCTCCGATCCACCCGTACCATTGGTCCGGAACATTCGCTCGAGCCAGTCGAGCAGTTTCGGCATTAGTTCACAGGCACACTCGAGCCCGTTACCCTCCAGCGAAACGGACCTATACGCACCTTCGGATCCACCGCTTGGCAGCGGAAACAGTTCCCACGGTCTCAGCCCCGTCAACTTGTTGTCCGCGATCGTCAGTACCTCTAGCGACTTCTGGTAGTAGAACGATCTGTTCCCGATGGCACCGAGCGCATTGCGATGCAGATACAACTCCCTTAACTCGCGCAACTGTTCAAACTCCGCACCACTCAACATCTCCAACCCATTCTGCTCGAGATGCAGCACCTCCAGGGCAGGTATACCGGCAAACGTCTTGTTGTTCAGTGACTCAATGCGGCTGCCATTGAGGTACAACGATTTTAGCTTCTTTTTCCCAATAAACACATGGCTACCAAGCGCCCCGAGGTTGTTGCCGTCCAGATAGATGTCGGTCGCGTCCATCGGTATCTTTGCCGGCACGAGCGATAATCCGGCCGATCCGCAATCAACAATGTTCGACTCCCAGGCGGTATCGTGATAGCACCGGCACCGATCCGGGCACGTCATCTTACAATCGCACGCATCAAAGTCACAGCAGTGGCAGGTGGCAAAGCAGTGTCCCTCGTATCGGCACAAGAACTCACTTGCACGCATCGTCATCAGCGGTCGGCGCTGTTCACCCCTGCCGTGCTCCATCGAACAGTGCACCGAGTCGAGATCCTTCACCTGCGGATACTGGCGCAGATAGGCGAGCTCGTTGATGCGCTGCAACCACTCCATCGTGCAGTCGCAGTGGATAAGATTATCGCCCAGGTAGAACTCGGGCAGGACCCGCGTATCGGGCCAGGGTGTAAGCTGCAGCGCGCCCATCTCGATCCGGCGCAAACGATTGCCATACAGCACCACCTTCACGATGCTCTCCTTCCCGGTGAACGTTTCCGGTGCGATCTCCTCGATCAGGTTGTTGTTCATCAGGATCGTTTCGATGTTGCGCGGGAACGAGCTGGCATTAATCTGTCGCAGCTTGTTGTGGGACACATCGAGCATCTTCAGCAGGAACCAGTTCCCCACATCGTACCGATTGCCCAGCTCGGTGATGTTGTTCTTGTGTATATCGAGCCACTCGAGCGACTGCGGATAGTGTGAATAATCGAACCACCCGATATTGTTGTCCGAAATGTTCAGATACACAAGGGACGAAAGTGACGTAAACACACCGGATACATCTTCCAGCTCGTTGTTGTCCAACCGGATCGCACGCAGCGTCGGGTTGGAGCTGAACGCCGACTGATCGATATGGCGGATGCGGTTCGAGGCCAGGTTGAGCACGTGGATCGTCGAAAGTGCGAAGAAAGTGTCACGCGAAATTTCCGAAATCTGGTTGTCCACCAGCCGCAACCCCATCAGCTCCTCCAAACCCTCGAACGACGAGTTGTTAATCTCGGCGATCTGGTTCTTGCCCAGATCGAGCGACTGCAGGAACTTGAGACTCTTCATACCGGACGGTATCTCCTCCAGCCGATTATCGTTCAGGCTCAGATCGTGCAGATGCGTCAGGTTTTCGAACGCCCGCTCGTGGATGTAGGCGATCTGGTTCGACTCGAGAATCAGCTGATTCAGCACGTACAGCTCGCTGAAGTGATACGGCTCGATCTGCCGCAATCGGTTGTGCGATAGGAACAGGGCGTGCAGATTCTTCAAATCACTGAAAGCACCGTCGGCTAGCAACTCGATCGCGTTGTGCTCGAGATTAAGGATCTGCAAGCTGTACAGTCCCTTGAACACGTGCTGGTCCACCTTGGACAGCTGGTTATGGCCGAGGTTCAGCACGACCAACCGTACCTGGCCGGCGAATGTGTCCCGCTTGACCCACGTCGACGTCAGCTGGTTGCGCGACAGATCGAGCGTTTCCAGCCGATCCAAACCCTCGAAAACACCGGGCGCTAGTACGGAGAGCGAGTTGTTCTGCAGATACACCTGGCGTATTTTGCGCGACGATACGAACAGTTCCGGTGTAAGCGCGGTCAGCTTGTTGTCGGACAGATCCAGTATCTCAAGCGTACCGAGCCCAACGAACGCTCGGTCGGCGATCTCTTTCAGCAGATTGCGCTGCAGATGTAGCGCATTTAGCGAACGCATTGCCGTTAGACCGTTGTCCGGCAGGAGCGTCAGATCGTTCCCGGAAAGGTCTAGCACCTCCAGACCGGTGTTGCAGGCACGTCCCGGCTCGGTCGGCCCATTGCCCCAGTCGGACAGCATCAGCTGCGTCAGATCGCTCAGCCGATTGCCGGTGAGGTTGAGTACGCGCAGCTTCTGCAGCGGACAGAACACCTCGCCCGGCAGGCTCCAGATGTTATTGTCGGCCAGGTGCATCTCCTTCAGCTCGGATAGCCCGCGAAAGCTGTCCGGATGCAGCTCGAGATTCATCACCGACCAGTCGACGTTGTGCGTACTGAGCGCCAGACTCCGCAGCACCTTCATGTTGGCGAACGCGAGCGCCGGTATGTACTTGATCTTGCAGTAATCTATCGACAGCCGCAGCAACCCATGCAGGTTGCCCAAAAAGTTGCCCGGCGTCGTCGTCGACTCTAAGGAACTTTCGAAGAACATAATGTCGTTGCACTCGAGCTTGAGCGACTTAATCCTATCAATTTGATAACTACTTATGTTAGCTAGCAGACTCTCCGNTCGACGTTATGGGTGCTGAGCGCCAGACTCCGCAGCACCTTCATGTTGGCGAACGCGAGCGCCGGTATGTACTTGATCTTGCAGTAATCTATCGACAGCCGCAGCAACCCATGCAGGTTGCCCAAAAAGTTGCCCGGCGTCGTCGTCGACTCTAAGGAACTTTCGAAGAACATAATGTCGTTGCACTCGAGCTTGAGCGACTTAATCCTATCAATTTGATAACTACTTATGTTAGCTAGCAGACTCTCCGTCTTGGTGATGGTCTTGATCCGACACTGCAGCTCGTCGGAGCGCTTCTCCTGCGATACTTCCAGTATCGCACCGGTCCAGCTGCACGCCTTCGGCAGTGCATCGTCGTGCCGCAGGAAGTTACCGCGGCCGTCCACCGACCGACAGCACCAACTACCCACGAGCAGTGCTAGCGTTAGCAGGTGGACCGCCGCCGTCCGTGCTGCCGCCGCCAGGATGAAGGTGGAGCGAGCTCACGTCCTCCTATGGTGCCCCGATGCGCTTTGACCGCCGCGTCAAAAGCGCCCGTTCCAGTCCCACTCGGCTCACACCACGCACGCACGCACGCACGCACGCACACCACGCAACGGTAGGGTGCGACGATTTAGTCTTCACAGCAAATCACAGGAAACACCGCACGTTGAGCGACGACCACACAGCAGTCACACATTCGAAAGGCCATCTTTTGTTGTTCCCAACCGGTCAACACGCGCACGGCAACCGGTGGAGCATAATCGCGCACGGGCTCACGATATTTTCCCACGCTGCATGCGTTTGCACCGCACAGTCCGGTTTTCCGGTTTTACTTCGTCTCATACACTAACGCACACGGCAGCGCTGACGTTTCCCTGACAACCGTGCACCAAGCACAACAGGTACGATTGCTGTCGCTTCTCTCTTTCGCTCGCTCTCTTTCTCACACGCACACAGTGTGTACGGTTTGCACACCTACAGAACGCACTTCCAAAGCGCGCACAATGCACGCTTCTGCCGCTATCACTCTTTTTACGTTCGGCACTGTTGCCGTTTGTCGTCCTCCGTCGTTAGATCAAGACAACAACAACAACAACACAAAGCAGAAGAAAAACGCACACACACGACGAACGTCACGATTCGCGGCTCTCACTTTCTTTTGCGTGCTCCACCATGCAGTGTAAACAAACGACCAACAAAAAACAACGGCACAACCTCCACACACCGTGCGGGCTCACAGCACAGCACGCTCCAAACACACACACATGTACGCCGGTTCGCACACACGCAACCTTTTTTTTGTTGTAGGCATTACGCGAAGGTTTCTTCGTTTGCTTGCGCTCACTTCTTGACAACCAAAACTGCCTTCTTGTAGGGCGCTTGGGAGAGAAACTTTTTTTTTTCGGCTGCCTTGCTTGCTTTGGCCCCACACACAACTGCTGCTGTTTTCTTTGCTTTTAAAAATAATCTTCACTTACACACACGTGCAAACCACACTACATGCTCTCGCTGGCGATATTCCACCGAAAAGCACCCTACACTGGCGTACGCTAAATGTGAACGTAGAACCAAACACGCACGACAACGACCTTTCTTTGCTGTTTTGTAAACGTGATTCGCGAATTCGCACCTCGTGTATTAACTCACGCGCGCACACATATACACTCTCACACGCACGCAAAGTTTCTCCCTTATAGTGGGTGCGACGAAATTGTTGACCTCGCGCACGAAAACGCACACGTAACTTTCACGCACGCAGGCTGAAACCGGCCGTAGGCACGTCCACTCACGTTGATGGTTGACGTTGAAATGAATGGCGAATGAATTGGACTTGCGGCGTAACGTAACGGTGCGTACTCTTTCTTGCGGTTCTCTCACGCTGGATGAATGGTTCACGCGGTCGCAAAGTATCAATGAATGGAATTTTAAACGGGTTTTTTGGAGGTGTTGGATGCCAGATCATTTAGCACGTATATTTTTCGTTTATTTATAAATGTTCGAATTGTTATAAAGCTTTAATAATCGAATTTTATTAAAAATCAAAATAAACATCCATTAATCCAATTTTCAAAACTAATCGAGTAACATATTTATACATTGTATTTTATTCTTGTACATGTAGCACAAGATAGAATTGGTAAATAAAACAAGAAACATGAGTGGAAAATCAAAAGCTCTAATTTTATGGTATAAAATTCCATATTTGTCTACTTATCGCAAGACT
>STHB01000010.1:17599837-17619837 GCA_018908115.1 Anopheles rivulorum
TTTCCTATCAAAAGGCGCTTTTTTATCCATCCAGTTTACTATTCTGCTTCCTTGTTGGTTATGTTAATATCACATTAATGGTATTACATTTGTGCATTCCTTACTTTTCTTTCCCAGTTTTATGCATTCTTCGTTAAGTCAAACAAAAACATGATACTTAAAGTTTATTGTTACACTCACTTCTGTATAACCTTTCGTTTCTTTATAAAAAATTATCTTGCCTCCACAGCAAAGGACAGTGCACTCCCAAGGTAAGGCCGAATGGGCCAAGATGCGGGACATAATTTGTTGAGAAACGCACGCACAGTATCTTCCTTCCCAACACTGCACCGATCAGTGTCTTACATCACCACGATTCCACGCCCTGACACTAACGGCTCACAGTCGTGATTGATCTTGATACCAAAGCGCGGTACGGCTTCGCATGTGCATTCCGGTATAACGCAGCCACACAGGGCACTCAAACGTACATGGCGTGAACTTGAACGTGCGACAATGCTCAACATGCCGTCACAGCGGAATTGGTTACTTCAAAGCATTGACCCTGACTGGCAACCGTGGCTCCAGGAATCGAAATCCATTCCCGTACGTGTGTGCGCCCACCCCAGAAGACTACGCTTAGCCAAAGCTAAATCCAACGAAACAACAGCAAAAAAAAAAAACACAACAAATCCGTGTCTCGCAAAGGGGAAAATAAGGTGAGGTGCGCACGGAGACTGTTTTATGCTCCAGATGTCCATCAGTGTGAACAACGATCGTAACGCAGTTAAAACGAGCTCCACGACAACGGGTCTAAGGATATATGCCGGTCGCAAACCCCGCGCTACGGACAACCGAACAAAGTGTGCTGCTGGCAGTCCAACGCCGCAAAAGGGTCGCAGTGAGAATGGAGACCAACGAACAAAAAAAAAAACAACAGATCGGAAACATTACAAGTGACAGTTATAGTGGTACCGCCTAACAACAGCGTGCTTGTCCGGCGTGTGTGTGTGTGTTTTGTTAAGTTGAAAAAAGAAGCAGAAGAAATATTATGTACGAAGCAAAAGGAACAAATCAGATGGGATGGTGGTGTGCTGAGGCGAGAGTTGAAAGTGCCACAAGAGGGGGAAAGAACCATAAAAGAACCACCAGAACCACGAGTGTGACAGTTACAGGCGAGTACAGTGTGACCAGGGCCGAACAAAACCATAGTAAAGCACCAGAGTGATGGAGTGAATATACAGAAAAAGTTTTTAAGTACCCTCAATTAAAAAAATCTCCCTTTTGCTCGAAATTCTGGTCCGCGCCCGCGGTCCGCTTCCCATTCCGTGCACCGTACGTGATCGCCCGGCCCGTTTCCCACCAGGTTTCGGACTCGATCATGCAACTCAAGCAACCCCCCCAAAAAAAAAGCCACCTCTACACAGCTTAAACACGTCGCCTGCTCATGAATCACAATTAATAGTGATTAAGAAAGCGGCAGACAAGGGCGCACACCTCTCGGCAGAGACCTTAACTATGGTTCCCGGTGGGCTCATTTCCCTATCCCTTTTTCTTTTTGTCTTTTGGCTATCAAAAGGCTCATTGCGCTCAGAGAAAAGGGGTCCTAGGGAAAAAATTGAATAAAAATAAACCCCAACAAGGGAAGAGTGAAAAAAGGTTCCTTTCGGTGACAACGTGCAAGCGGTGCTACCGCAGCGGTAAGGTACCAACGCAAACCGATGCATCCGACCACTCGCGCGTGAGCGATTTCATGTGGTACAAATTGTTGTTCGTGTATAATTTTGTTTTACTCACCTCTTTCCGGTGTCACTCCGGTATTCCCTGCTGCCGCATTGAGGAGCACGGGATTCCGCACCACGGCACGGTTGAGTGCCGGCTTGACGGAGTGCGAGCTGCGCAAGCAGATCGTTTAGATCGGCCGGCTTGATCGATGACGCACTCGGGATAGGGAAGGAACGGAACCCAAAAAAAAAACGCAGCTAATTATAATAATATTAGGGTGCATTACCCAAAACGCATATTAACCATCGGAACGTGGCCCGCTCGAGGGAGGTCTTGCTCTTATGCACAAAGAATAGACTTAAATGAGTTAAGCGAAACCACCAGAACGGGGGGGAAGGAACCTTATCTTCTGCTGCTAGATTTTTACCATCGGGACTCGTTCGAAACAAATTAAGAAAATGATCGATAGAGCAGCAAGACAAAACCGGCACCGGTTTGTCCCCTCGTGCGTGCATGCGTGCGTGTAATTCTTGAGATTTTTGTCTTCTTCCGTCAGTGCGCTAACGCTAACGGCTGGCTTAAAGCTGCAGCTGCCGTGCACGGGTGAATTATTGGACGGTGCAAGGCGTTTTTCGTTGTTTTTTTTTTTGCGTCGAGCCGAACGCAACAATTTATTGCCACTCCGTAATGGACCATCATCGGCGCGAAACAATGTAGCATTATTAGTGTGTGTGCATCGCACGCCAAACTCCTAGGAGTTTGGAGAAGAATTGTAAAAAGTTATGTATTATTAATGTGCAACGCAAACGGAACCCGGCACCGGTGGAATGTAGGGATGGTATCGAACGGCCGCGCAGGTGATGTGTTAGAATGCGTCGGGAAACATGCTTTAGGGGTGCTGAAATGTTGAAGAACTTTACTGCGGGTTGGACCGCTGTGCATGGTAAAGTGCGCTAGAACTTCAAGCTAGATTTAGATCTTATCATTCATTCAACAGTGTTTACTGCTCGCTTTCTTTCTTTGTCTCCACTTATTATTTATGTGGCTTTATTTACTATTCTCTCATTTGGAACCAAATTTAATTACCGGTACTTCTTGTTTAGAATATACCGAGAGAGAAAATACAATTTCAAGCACCGTTTAATAGGACGGTGGCTTAGGCTATCGTAGACTATAATTTATGTATTTTCCTATTAAGATTTAAACTGTCCGTCACAGAGAAGTTTTCTAAAAAAAACGAGAATCTAGAATCATTTTTAATACCCTAGACATAAAAGAAATAGGAGCGCCTCCTGCTAGATAGCTCGAAATACAATTTATTCAGGTGATCGATGTCTTGATTATGATCTTTTATATTTACATTTTCACTAAAAGTTTTAAAAACACCAAAGACACTCCTGTACGATTTACCAAAAGTGATTAAATTGATAATCTAGGTCTCTTGTCTCATCACAACAACAAATTCTGGCGAATTAGCGAAGTTTCAAAATTCCAATACTCCACCCATCAAGAATCAGTTGTGAGAGACAAAAAAAGTTGTGATCGTTTATATTCCGAGAGTGGAGATCTTATATTTCACAAATTACTTAGACTATTACTTGCCAAGGTTCTGGAGGGATGGCAATGTCATTAAAATGACATCGGACGATCTGTCTCAAATGACAGAGGAGAGGCGATTAAAGTTTTCTATTTGTATTTAAAAGTCTTTGCCATTAGTCTTTAATATTTCACAAGAATCAAGATCAAGATCTCTAGAAACGAGTTGCTATTAGAAATGTGGTTCGTTGATACTTTCTCCAAAAGACCTTTATTTCGTTTAAAACCCAAGACTCTGATCGAACTAAATTAAACAAGCGAATGCTCTGTTACCAAGCGGGAACATTCTTTTCACACCCTTGTTGAGACTTAACCTCATCCAACCCAACACTAACACCCCATACAATGTATCAATTTATAATGCGAAAAATAAAGCTCCCTTCTTCTGACCCTGGGGGGAAGGTGCGCACCGCACGTGATCGGTGAAATGCACCATCAATCAGCGCACGATAATGCTATTCGCATACTCGCATACCACCACGAAGCCCCGAACCGAAGCATGTGAGAAAATCATGCCGTTTACAGACACAAAAATGTTCGCATAATTCCCGCGCACCGAACGTGATTCTCTCACACAATGAACATCATAGATAATGGGCTTCTAATGGTAGCGTGGAGCAGAAGCATCGAGCGCGAGTGTGGAGTCCACGTTCAGGCAACTCCTTGGAAGATGAGCACACAAGTACCGGACTGGCCCTCCGCAGCAATACGAGCGGACGTGCAAACACTGTCAGCTATCCGAAACTATTCTAACATCCACACACAGCCGCACACACTTTGGCAGAACGCTGATCTGCGTTGTTCTGGAGCTAAAGGTGTTCCTGCNATTCTCTCACACAATGAACATCATAGATAATGGGCTTCTAATGGTAGCGTGGAGCAGAAGCATCGAGCGCGAGTGTGGAGTCCACGTTCAGGCAACTCCTTGGAAGATGAGCACACAAGTACCGGACTGGCCCTCCGCAGCAATACGAGCGGACGTGCAAACACTGTCAGCTATCCGAAACTATTCTAACATCCACACACAGCCGCACACACTTTGGCAGAACGCTGATCTGCGTTGTTCTGGAGCTAAAGGTGTTCCTGCGTGCGTTCTCCACGTTGTCTACCACGTTCTGCCTTCCCGATTTTATGAGCTCTCGCGCGTATACCTTTGGGTGGTCTCGTGTGGTACCTTTCCTCCTTAACAACTACTCCTTCCCCCCCACCCCCACCACCTTCATCGTACCACCCAATTTCTCTTGCTCAACCCATTCTGCTTTAGTTCTGTTTTGTTTCGTTTGCTTACCCACTTCTAGATCACCTGACCCGGACCACCGTTCGTTGCTTTGCGAGCTGTGCGGTGCGTTTTTTCCTTCTCACGACATTGCGCCTCGCTTTGCTTTACATTTCGCTTTACTGTGCGAGCTTTTTCTTCGGTTGTTTTGTTTTATGTTCCTGGCACCCGGGTTGACTCTCCGCCGACGACGAGGACGGTCCCCGACGAGTGCTGCTGGCCCGTGGAGTTGCTTGTCCATCAAGCTGCCGGCGAACGAGTCATATGGAAGAACGTTCCTTACCGAGACGACACCGTCTCCGCGTCCGGAACGACAGCACCTTCGGGGCAATGGTGTTGGTGCTGACCACAGATCAATTTCTCAACCAAAAAAAAAAACACACCCCAGCCCAGCACACCCAGCGCGAAGCACGAGGAAAAACGTAAAGACCCACCGAACCGACTGGTGGACTGGTGATGACTTGGAAGTGGAGGTACAACGGTACCAAGAACGAGAGAAGAATGAAACCCATCGCGACTTCCACCGTGCCCGCCTGCCAAACAACAAACCGGACAACGGGTCGAACAATTTGTAAAGCGGATAATTTATCGCAAGACATTTGTTTTGGCCGTAAGTGTTTCGGGCCGGCCATTTCGTTGCGCCCCTTAGAGACAAAGCACGAATGCACGAAAAGGCCTCCTCGCAAGATGAGTGGAGCCATCAGCCCCGGTACCCAACGGGTCGGTAAAAGGGCCCTGCCGGGGAGGTTTTTTTTCTAACCTGCCCTTCGCTTGAACCGTGGCCGGAAGATTGTTGCCTCTGCCCACCTGCAGCCTCCTCTTTCCTTCTTTACCTCCTATTCCGTTGGGCCACCGGCCAGCGGACCAGCGTGGACATGAAAAATCTTTAAGCAAATTAAACTTTGCCTTCTCAATCAACGATCGGTTCGCTGTGGCTAGCGAGCCGGCCACGGCACGGTACAGGATTAGATTAGAAACTGCGTCATTCGCGCAAGCGAAAAATGCTTGTTGCGGATATGTAGCAACAAGTAGAGCAAGCAAACAACAACAACAACGAGAAGGAGAGAGAGAGAGAGCAACCAAAACGCCCTGCAAAGACCTGGCCCTGAAATTGATGCCGAGTGCGGACGGGTTTACCGAAGACGATGGATTACGGTTGAGTGTTGTCATTTGTTTTCCACTGATAGGGGTTGCTACGAAGTGCAAATCGTTGAACCTTGGCAAACAAAACTATCCATACAGATGAAAGGATGGAAGGATGCTGTTTGTAGCATTTGCTTGGGAATGTACGCAATGGCGCTTAGTTGGTAGGTTGAAAGGTAATAAGAAATGAGCTACAAGCAATGAGGCAGTCAATTGACAGTGATAAAGAAATAAACAAAAACGATTTTACTAACGCTAATCCACAGCTTATAGTACACCTCTAGCATGACGCAAGTGCATCAGTATGATGGAGGCTTGTCTACTGCTGAATGTGGCAACAGAGTGTTTCGAGTTATTCCAGACCATCATGTAACGCGGATGATACAGACATCTACATTGAGACCTCAAATGAGATTTGAGAGATCCTCAAATGAGCATTAGCATGCGGAAGTACAACGCAGAACCTGCTACAAATTGTTGAACCCTAATGTTTAGATCACTTAATGAGTAGGATACCGTAGAATTTCTCAATTCTATTCAATTTCTCTAGGTCATCCAAAAACACAAAAAGCACGTAGAATTCCTGGATAATTTATAATTTGATTCAAGGGATACACACTAATCCTGGTAATAAGTGTCAAAAAGAAACCACATAGCACCTCGTTGAATATTAATACCAATTATGTATGCTGACAGGGCACGGCCTCTTTCAAGATCACCTTGCAGACATGGGATTCTTCAAAAAGTAACATTGTCCAAAATGTCCAATGAAGCTTAAGATCATCATGGTTGTGACTTGTACTCCTCTGAAGCATTGTTCGAAAGAGCAGATCACCAACGTAACTTATTACCTAAAACAACAAATGGTGTTGACGTCAGAAATACTGGTAATACCTTACGGAGCAGTTTTAATAATTTACATACTGCAAGGCTTTGACATATTTGTTTCCATATACAATTATGTGTAAGGGAATACAGAATTCAAATGGAAACCTAAATAACTTGATTATCGTACTTAGGTACGATCTTGTTGGTAAATCATTTCTGTAATATTGCAGCCATTTCCCTCTGAACTAAATTTCCTTGTCGAATGCCACAACATGGTGATCAACTATGCAAGCCACACATCAACCTATCTAACCGTACATTAGCGATAGAAATTGCTGTGCAATGCGCACGGCACTGCAAACTATTTCCGTTGGCCATTTTGACACCTCCGTGGCACAATTCTGTCCGCCAAGAAGCGTGTTGCTAGGCTAAAACAATGCACAATCGGCATCGACGGCCTGCGCGACCTGTACGAAAAGTCTACGAAATGAAACCATTAAGGGGAGGAGGAAACGACGGCACAATCAAGCCGTCCATCCATGTAGCATGTGCCTGCAACGAGACACCACTTAAGATTGCCCACATCTCAGCATCATCTTCGATGCATTTGTGTTTCGTTTGGCCGAGTCTCAGGTGTGGAGGTTTTCTCGCTAGCTATCAGGTAGTATGCGGTTCCACTCGATCATGTACCCATCATTGGGGGTTTTAGTTGTCTTATTTCTTTTCCTCTATCGCAATACGACAAAGCGCAGTGTAAAAGTCAAGTGTGCATTGTTACCGGATTCTGCCTTACCCGTTGAATTCGGACTGCTGCCATCCCCCTAACCTGGTATGCAATCTGCATTCCTAGCTTTGGCTCAAATTTAGAATGAAGCAGCAAAAGTAAAGTTGATAAAATATTAAAATCAGTGTGAAGTCGTCCGCCACTTCCACACCACTCCTTTCACCCCCCCCTCCCCGTTGCCATCTTTGAAATATGTTGCTTGCCATCCGGCGCAGGGTAAAATGGGGGAAAGTAATCTTACGTGCGTAGGAGGAAACCATTTTTTTCCTCCGCTCGGTTCCTTCTTTCACTTTCCTCACGCTATTACCGGTTTACCTACCCCCTCTTCCCCCCTCCCCTCCTTCTCTCCCACCCCCCTAAAGAAGGAAAACTGGCCCTGAATGTAGAACATTTCGCATTCATGCATTTTTCATTTTCCTGTCTTCATTTTTCTTCCTTCCGAAGCGCTTGCAGCCGCTTCCCATTGCCCAGGGCTGCCCCATTAATGGTTGCATCCAACCTGCCACGGTTGGTGCTACCGGTCACCGGGTTTCTTTCCCATTCCCGGAGTCATGCATTCCATCTTTGCAAAATGCGCTTCGTGCGCCACCTTTCCGTGCAAAAATCCCGCGCAGCAACAAGTTTTCCTTGCCATTATTCATCCCACCCGCCGCCATCCCTTTGGCATCACTCCATTTTCACCCCTGTATGGCATTCGGCTACAAGACGTCTTTCTTTTCCCTTTCTTTCTGCCCACCCCTTTTCACCTATTTTCTTCTCACCCCGTTCCTACCTGCGAGACCTGAGATGAGTGAATTTTCCTTTACGCTGCCGTATGTTCCTGGGCCTGCTACACACAGCTAGTGTGATTTTTCGCGCAAAAATTGGCCTCGGCTTTCCCAACCCTTCCCTCTCTCCCTCCTTCCTCCCCGTTTCGTCCCATCACGGGTCGTAAAGGGCAAATGGCTAGGCGCAATTTTTCCTATCCATAACACCAGTCGTAAGCCGTTTCTCTACCACAGCAGCAGCGTCGTAAGCGTTCTTTTGTTGCATGCCGGAATTCCGGAATTATTTTCTTTTTCTTTCTCCCCTACCCTCTTCCCTTTCCACTCTCACACCCCCATATATTCCACCGGACACATGTTGGCCACCCGCCGGGCAGCTTCCGGTATTCCGGTACCCGACTCATCTTCCGTGCGCAGGTTTTCCGGTGTTCAAATCTGTGTATGACCGGACCGAGCCGAGTGTCTTGGCCGCAGACTGTGCGCGTGGTCTGTACATTCCATGGAAAAATGGTTCAACGGTACGTTTCTATTTTTCATATTTTTATTACGAATAAGTAAACATTCCTAGCTGCCGTTCCCGGGCTGCTCCCGTGCTGCTCCGGAACGGTATTCAAAAACCCAGATCCAGCTTCCTTCTTCCGAACTAAGAGACCGAGCGCGTAGACAGAGCGGCCAGCTCACTGCTGCTTGCGAGGTTGAAGTATAAGAAAGAAAAAAAAAGTACACTTCTCCCAATAGCAACAAGGAAGGTGAATCGGGTTAAGATTGGATTCGGAAAAACTGCCCTTCGGCGGTGTAAGAATCGTTGTCTTGCTGCCGTGAACCGGGGCCGTGTACGAAAATATATTGAATTTCCAGCGTCACTAGCTCCAGCACCGGTTGGAACCGGCCCTGGTTGACGCCAGGAGGGGTTTGCGGTAACGACAGCAACGGAGAAAATGGCCAAGGAGGGTTCTAAAAAGTCTCAAATTCTTAAATTACGTCGCTTTTTGAGTCATCCATTCTGCTGCAAGAGGAGAACACCGAGAGGACGGGATCTTAGGGGCAAAGGAAAAAAAAAAAACGGGACAGGAAATAAATTTTCCTGCTGTTTCGAACCGTTTGGATTGTTTGCTTATGTTTCTATCCGATTCCTCTGCTCCATTCCTTTCCCTCAGTCCTTGCTTGCGTACGGGAGCTGCGTAAGGAAATATCAAAGTAAAATCAGTTCAACGCAAGAAAAAGGCATCATGGCCGGAAGCGTACAAAAAAATGGTCCCACTTTTTTGGGGGGAGAATGATACACGGCACATTGGGCGATCGTGATATCAAAGCGTGCCTGTGAGTGGTGAAAGTGAATCATTCACCGAGGAAACAAATCATATTCCATCGATATACGCCGTTGGCTTGGGGTTTGGATCGATTTTTCTGTCACGCAAGCAATACGCTAGCGATGGATATTAAAGCAACAATTTTAAAACAATTATGAGTTTGAAATGATTCACCTAAATGAATCATAAAAAATCTAAATCAAAAGAATAATATACAGTTGACGCCCGAAAGATATGCAATCACTTGGCACTTTTCGAACGTGTACTGTACGATCACCTTCTAGCGTCAAAGCTTAAATGTTGGAAAGGCCTTAGTATACTAGCTGGAATAACCATATTAAGTCTGGCCTTCAAACAACTGCTCTCATTTGAATATCCACTGAGGGAATATAGAAGTTAGAGTTCGGAGGCACTTTTTGTCCACTGCTAACAATCGATCTCCCTTTTGGTGGAAAACCTGATCGTCAAGCAGTAGGCTAGTTTCAACACAATCTAACGATGACGATCGACAGCAAAGTGGTCACGTCAAATAATTAGTTTTCTGCTCTCCCTTTTCATGATACTTTAATCACCTGGGATCTTGCTTTACCTTAAACAGGGTCTTGGCAGCAAGGTAATAAGTCTTTGGGTATGAAATACACCATTAATGGAATTTGGTACACGGTTTTTCTAGTAATAAACCCAAACCACTATCCTTATCTTTGAAGCGAATTTACAACCAGCATCATTCACTTACTTACTAACTTTGTTTTTAATTTCTCCATCCTAACATGTCTACGCAGATTTTGCAACAAAAAACGTGTTTCTAGGCGTATATGTTCTAGACCGTACTGTTAATGCTGGGCCCAGACAAATCACACTTGTGCTTATTCGGTTACCTTGTTGTTTACCAACTGTCTTTTGCATTACGAGACGCGGAACTAAAAACATATGTGTCTGATTGTGAAATTGTTATTGCTAAACAGGTATATAAATCACTCTGAACGAGAGTGAAAATCAGTTTGCTTAGCATTTTTCAAACAAGAAAGACATCATGAAATTGACTTACATCCTCCTCATTTTCGCCGCAATTCTTCTGCTTGTGGTAGGCATCGCTTTATTTGTTCATTGTTCCTTTGAAAAGTTTGGGATCCCACTAAAAACGTTTAAATCTTTCCAGAATGTGGCGGATGCGCATCGCAAGGGCAACAAAAATCGCTCTAAAAATGATTCGGGTGAGTCAAACGAAAGACATGACGGCAAGTTCAAAACCAAGCGTCCGAAGACAACGACCACAGCCTCATCGACGTCGTCCTCAACTTCAGCCCCAACCGCTTCGGGTTAAACTAAATACAAAGAATTATTAAACATTCGCTTAAACTCTCAATGAAAAGCTGAAAGCTCCAAAAGTTCGTCTGATGATCTCGCTAAACAATCGCATAAAATGAAATGAAATAAATAAAGAAGAGTTACTAAAATATATGTCAATTGTTTTATTCAATTAATATACTACTCAAAACTATAAAACCAACAAAATGAAATATAGTTAAACGTTCCATCATTGAGTAGATTAGCCAATCGAAAATGAGAGTCATAAAATAAGAGTAAAATAGTTTTGTTAATTAAATACTTCGCCTTATAATATGAATATACTAGTTTGTTTACGAAACAATGTACGTCTTCTCCTCGGAATAACGATCTACTGAGCCATGCACGGCGTGTTTAGCATATTAGACTTAAATTTACCATGAACCCGTGCTCTTATTTCTTTTAACGGGTAAATAAGAATCTAGGAGAGTTTTGGTATCGGTCTAAGGTGTACGGCTGACAGTGCTACCTGAAAACCGCTAAAACATATGAATCAAGTCTTCAGAAGATTAAAGATTTATGTTAACTTTTTTTGTTTTGTATTTACGTTAGAACGGCCTGAATGTATTAGACTAATTTTACCAAGTAGCCGGCTAGTCAGACCGTGCTACGAAGGGACGATCCAAATGGGATTTGAACCGGTCCGGACGTATTGGGACTAGCGCCGTTGCCAGATACACCACCGGGCCGCCCCAATTATTTTAACTTTTAATGTAGAAACGATCTTCTTGGCATCACTACCTTCATCAGTTCATCTGAATCTTCTATAATCTCCTTTAGTATGTCTTTACGTTTTTGTTTACTGTTCTTAATTCAAAACTATTTTGGACAAACTATTGAACAAAGTCGCCAGTTCAGCTGCTACAACGATCAACAGAAAATATGTCCCAGGAAATCGGTCATCTTTATGCAAAAATTTGTTAAAAAATATACTTGTTATCAGGGGAAGAACTGTACTTTATCTAACGCCTACAAGTTATGCAATACAATGACACGCTGGAAAACAATTTGAAAACTACCATTGTTCCATTAGCATCAACAAGGTAAATACATTTTTATACAATTAATACTAACTATTACGTCTTTATTTTCTAAAATACATCAACAAAATTGTAAGAAACAAACAAAAATTTGTCATAAACCCAGTCTTACAACCGAAGCCAATGATACACACTATGTTATAGTTGCTCATCTAACTATGTAAAAGAGAATATTTACATTTAGAAATATAAGACTCTGATTTAAATAATGTTGTAAACTTCACTTTTATCGCATTATCATATATGTGCAAATTTATCAGAAATGATGCTGAATCCCAGACATATCGCACTTGTGCTCATTCGGATGCCCCCTGTCTATTGTTTATCCAGTGTCTGCTCAATTAGCTGCCACGGGACCGAAAACATATGCCATGCATGTCATGCATTGCGAAATCGTTTTAGAAAGGCCGTATAAAAACTGTCACCACGTGCAGTTGAGATTAAGTTCAGTCGCTATACTTCGGACAAGGCAGACAACATGAAATTGATTTACATTTTCCTTATTTTCGCAGCAATCATCCTGCTGGTGGTGGGTATTCGCTCAAAACGATGGTTTGAAACGTTTTGATAGCTATGCTAAACAAAAACAAAACCATTTCAGAATGTGGCGGATGCGCATCGCAAGGGTAACAAAAATCGCCGAAACGACAATTCCGGTGAGTCAAACGAAAATCATGTCACCAAGAACAAAACCAAGCGCCCGAAGACCACGACCACAGGCCCTTCGACCACTGGATCAGCATCTTCATCTGAGGAGATCTCTGACACATCCTCTACTGCTGTTCCGCCGACTTCTGGTTAAAGGAATTGTGGGGAAAAATCGCATAAAATAAAGAAATAATAGTTATCAACTGGAGTTCTAGTCAAATCTTCATAGCAATCATGGTAGTAGTAGTTCTTATTTTTAGTCGCATCTTTTACAAATTCAAGACGAATTGTATTTCTTCAAGGAAACATCGAGAAACTTTGCAAAAAAAAAAAAATGAAAAATCCAAAACTGAATTAGTTTTTAAATGTAAAAATCTTTAATTCATTGTACACCTACCTTCTCATTTGTGGCTTGCCTGTCTCAGGCTTTTATATGAGCAGCTGGATAGTCAGTCCTGAGTATGATTGAACGGTCCGGATGGGGTTTTTGTATCGGTCCTATCGAGCAAGACCGAGGATGTTATGACACTTATGCTACTATACTACGTACATATAAGAGGGTGACTTATATCGAGAACAAAATATCGGGATAATATTTTCTCAGGATGTATCACATAATACAGTGCCTCGACTGTTGGGTTAAAGTATTCTAAATTTTGTTAAAGAACACGTTAAGTATTGATTTATAGTGTTCGTCACCATGTACAGTACCATTAATTAATTTAGATATTTGAAATATTTTGTTCAACCGGAATTCTTTCTAATTCTATCTAACTCTATCGTTAAAATAAAGCTTACAGCTATTCAAGCGGTTTGGCCTTTGACAATTAATAAAAGCAATTGTAAACTACATCCTTTTTCCAGAATAATCTTAAGAATACTGCCACAAATGCGGGCCACATTATTATAATAGTTGATATGACTACTATAAATCGTAAACCATCATAGAATCCAGTTAGACCTGCCTTACAAGGAAGCAGGAATATGTATATATAGGCAACCTCAAACTTTTAAATTGTATCATCATCGCTTACGGTGTGCTAATGCGTTATACATTCCACTTGTGTTTATACGAATACCCTGTCATTGTTTACCGATTGTCGTCACGATGTTATGACGCGATCATTCAAACATATGTGTTTCAATGTCAAATCTGGATCGGAACGGTTGATAACTGGTATAAAAACGTCGGTCCAAACTAAGCGAAATTAAATTCAGTTAGTAACTCTCTGATAAAGCACACCAAACATGAAACTGTCTTACATTTTCCTTATCTTCGCAGCAATCATTCTGCTGGTGGTAAGCGGCGCATGATGGTGCATTGAAGGTGTAAAAGTGCTTTCCATACTAATAGTTTCCTTCATTTTGCAGAATGTGGCGGATGCACACCGTAATGGCAACAAAAACCGCTCGCCCGACAGTACACGTAACCCCAACAGAGGACACCACAAAGGACACTGGAAGGGTAAGAAGGGAACCCGGCGCCCGAAGACAACATCCACTGCTGCCCCAACGGCGGCCCCAACTGCAGCTCCTTAAAGTAACGCTTGTCTCCATACCATGATCTTACTATGTAGCTCAGATATTCACGCCTGGAAACTACATCAGTAAATGAAATAAAATAAAAAAATCACTAAATTTTACCTGCATTAGTTACTTATTTTTAAGCCAACATCTTTATAAACACTAAAACATAACTGAAACGTTAAAAAAAGTGAAATTGTATATGCAGTAGCGCTTCACATTAGTGAAGTTCCCTCACAATGACCTGTACGTGGAAGTGATAGCTTCGTCAACATATTTTTTAATGCTCAGTATTCAATTTTAACCACAATTTCATGACTGGATAATATAAAAAAATTACTTCTCTGTATCGAATAAACTGCAAATTTACTGAAAGCATGCGCTCATGTAATGTCTATAGTGCCGCCTGAACGCTGTACATCAGGCTATTGTAAGAAGTAATTCCAGGGCAGATAGACAATAATTACCTATTGGAACGTTGGATGGAAGAGCGAAACAGATCATAGAAATTATTAAAGAGATAAGATCTAGATCTAGAGATAAGATAAGAGAGTTAATAGATGAACTCGACCTACTTAAGCCGAACAGTGACTTCAACTCCAAATGTAAAAGCGAAATCATTTAAGATTCATTTTCAATATCATGTTAGTTTGAGACGTAGGAAAATATTAGTAGTCAGTACTGACACAATTACGCCCCGGGACATTCGGGAATGCGGAAATGAGGAGTTCCTAACAAACTAGTCAAACACAACAAAACACCATATTCCACAAAACACCAACACCATGTCGTACATTTAGCTGCCATACTCTCCATCCACGTAATGTGTTTATTATTGCATGCACCTTCCGAACCGATATCTCTGTCGTTATTTGCTTGCGTTCCTCTGAAGGCCACATTTACAAACAGCTATTGCGAAAACAGGAAAAGCTGTTCCCACATCTGCTGCCACAAGGTTGAATAAGGAAGCGTGTAGTCCACGCGTGTCTAAGTCTGATTATGCACGTTTACTCATCAGCTGGGCAAACACGAAGGAAGGATAAATCGGGTGAGTCGATGATGAGTGCAATTTTGGAAAGCAGAAAATAAAATACAGCTTGCAAACGGATATTGTGCTGAAATGGAATTATTTTATTCCATTCCTCTGTTAGCGTAGATTGTTGGAAAAATAGTTAAACAACTTATTTCCCTCTCTCTAACAAGCAACTTGATAAAAACTGCATCTATTGAAGAATTCTGCGTAAGAACCATTCTGGTAAAATATTACGTTCTAAATCGAAATTAAATATTGCAGTGTTTTGCTGCACCACTGGACAACGTCCCATACAAATTCAGGGACCGCCTGAAACTCCCATACATAGCGGTATATCAATCACATAAAATAGATTAATTGAATCGCTTCATGCTTCATTCCGAAGTTCTTTCAGCGGGTCCCGGGAAACCAATGGTCATTGGTTACCCACCAGCCAAAAAAAAAAACCCCCGAGTGACAAAGATGCATCCAATTGTATGTCGAGTGTTGCTTTTTTCCTTCTTCATCCCAAACTGCACGCATTTCAGTTGAGTGCATCCGCGAGTGCATTTCGAATGCATGCACATACGCCAACCGGGTGGGATAGAGATGAAGGATTCTAAAATTTACAACCCGTTGCCATATTCATCTTGTCGAAAAACGACCGGTACTACGCGACCAACGGTTTGAAGGATGCAACCAAAACCGAACCGGCCGTACGATGCATTTTCCCAACCGAAAGCCCATACCTTACTGCATTGAGCGTCCCACGAATGCAATGCGCGAACTGCAATAAATTGAGTTGCAAAGTAATTAAATAAACTTTCATCTCAGCTCAGTTGGTAAATGAAATAAAATTTACAATTTATTTACCACCTACCTATGCATCTCCATTAGAAAAGTGTTGCTCCAGCGTGGCTGTGACCGGGTCGGATGGTTGGATGGGAAAAATGTACCAGCAGCACGGTGATGCATTTGCACCTCGGTTGATCGACCGGGCGGCACACCGGATGCGCCGGCTGATGCCGGCTATGCCTGCTGGTTTTGCACACCGTGCATGAATCCTGACGCCTGATGCCACCAGTAAGGCTAGCCCATTTGCACAACCAAGCGAACCGATGCCTACGGTGGATAAAAAGGGTGGATGCTTCCCTTTTATAACTTTCCCTCGGTTGCAGTGGCGTACTGTAGCACACATCAAGCACATCAAGCATAGCTTAACAGCATCAACCATGCACCGCACCCATTCAGTCTGAACGGGATGAAGCGTACGTGTGGACATTGGAGGGTCTTCTTCTCATGCACCGCACGGCAAAACATGACATGGCGAGCCAACGGTGCATCCCGAAGATGCGAGTCCCGAGCCAAAGGCAAAGCAGATCTGTCTTTTCATGGTTCATCCCCGTTTTGTCGGGCAAATCGGTTCTGTGCTACTGGTTCCTAGTGATGTGTAAATTATATCACTTGCCACTTGCCTTCCAAGACTCCCCGACAAATGTGTCTGTGTGTGTGTGCTTGCGTAAACGTTCCGTGCAACTGGTGACTGACGAAACGATACCGAGACCGATAGTCCGGGTCCAGAACACGTGCATCTCAACCGTTTTCGTGTCAAAAGCCGCGTCTGCACTCTCGGCTCGACAATATGTTTCGTGTACCGCCCTTGGCAAGTGCATCGTTTTGGGATGCCGTCTACCACACCGGGCTTGTTTTATATACAGCTTAGCACAAAGTGTGTCACCTATGTCGATCCCTAAATTAAACGTGTAATACAGCTCGTGTACCGATCAAAGGCAAAATTGCACTAAATGAAGGAAGGACAATTTGCAAGCTTTAGCATCGTGCATGTCCTCGAGTGGATCCATTTAATCATCTTTAATTCCACAAAATTGGCCTATTGTTCCAACATGAAAGAAGGTTCCTTTATTTAAATATTAGTTGCGCTTTGCTGGAGAAGGGGTCCCTGAGCAATAAGCTAAAACTAATTTACAATATGTTTGGTTTTCCTTAATCCAACANATCGATCCCTAAATTAAGCGTGTAATACCGCTCGTGTACCGATCAAAGGCAAAATTGCACTAAATGAAGGAAGGACAATTTGCAAGCTTTAGCATCGTGCATGTCCTCGAGTGGATCCATTTAATCATCTTTAATTCCACAAAATTGGCCTATTGTTCCAACATGAAAGAAGGTTCCTTTATTTAAATATTAGTTGCGCTTTGCTGGAGAAGGGGTCCCTGAGCAATAAGCTAAAACTAATTTACAATATGTTTGGTTTTCCTTAATCCAACAAAACTGAAAAATATATACGAAGCTCTTAATTTGATCAGGTTCCCCAAAATAGATGTTTAGTGCTTTCTTCTGCCAATAATCCATACTCGCTCACCCATTGCGCTCGTAAAGTGTTAAAGACATAAGTGCTTTTGCTGGCGCTCAATAAAACCCACACACCGATCGACTTGTGGAGCAAGCGTGCTTGATAAGCTACCATTTGACTTGGCAAAAAAGCGGATAAAAATACCCAAATACACACACTTCGATACATCCTTAAACTTCAAACGTCAAACACTTGCCACGTGGAGAGGTTTTAACCTTTACTACCCGTTCCGGCTACTCGTGAAGGTAATAAACTTGCCAATTCTTCCTTCTTTTCTTTTTTTTTTTTTGGTTGCAACAAATAAATAGAATCCTTTCAATTTTCCGCACTGCAAACGAGCCCTTTACCCGAAACCGGATTAAACCCTACCCACCCCAACCATTCCCAACTGAAACTGTACCAAATTTTTCGCTCCACATTTTGATCCCCAAACCGAACCGGGATGGGAAGCTCAAGGTAAACGATGAGGTTACCGGAGCAGGAATTAATTATTCATTGGGTTGAATTTATCAAAACGATCTCGGGCGGGTAATTCTTTTTTTTTCTGCATATATCTCTCCCTGTTTCTCTCCAAACCAGGGTGGGCTTGATAAGAAATGCGAAACACCGCCTCTACCAAACGTCACGACGTGTTCGGTTGCATCCAGAAATTGGAACACTAGCCAGGATTACACGATTTTTTTGTTTGTTTTCAGAGTTTTGGGATCACGAATCCATTTCCTTTTAACTTTATCTACGCTCCCCGGGAAAGGTCAATTACATTTTCACGAGTGCAAAGGATTAAAAGGAAACTTATTTTTAAACGTGAAGACTTTTCGGGGTCATTTTTATAGCATCTCTTGCTAGTAATGCATGTTTGCTGAAAAACCTAACACGTAAACATGAATACCTTGAAATTGAACGATAGTCCACTATTGGTAGCGATTTATGGATTGGACATTCATGATTTTTAATACTTATTCTACAGTGGAACATCACTGTTATTGTATATTGCTCAAGAATCTAGAATACATCCTCATAATTCATCTTCATCTTCACAAGAATTCGCGACAACCTTTTATAGAAATTGGATCACCAATTTGGTCAATTTTTAGACGAAAAAGTGGCCAGAGAGAATGGATAACCTAGAATTCACCATAACCACGAAATGTAAAACCTATTGGGAAGGAATTGGTGATTTCTCAAGACTCTGCGTTTTATTGAAACACTGGTAAATCAACATTCATTGGAAGGCTTTTTATAAAAAAAAGTGATGAATAAGTATCAAAATATCTAAAAGTGTGAATAAAAAATATAGAGATGTTTGAATTGGAGAAATACAGAGGAATACTCAATGTAGTTTTGCATCCCTGCTTCCAAATTACGTTTCTGCATCTACCATAATAATTAACTTACTAAATTTACTAACCTACTAATATTATATCTGGCTTGCTTTCTCCCCCGGTATTATCTAGCGTGCCATACGATATCGTGCCAAAGTCGATACTAATGAGTTCAACATGAAATTATCCTAACGCTAGGCTTGTGTATTTTCATCCCAACGGTCCCATCTGCCCAACGGCCATGGCTTTGTTTTGTCTCCGATAGCTGGCAAAAGCTGGACAGTCACACTTCATCGCAGCTAAATGAGTCTCGCTCAACATGGGCCACAAATAAAACAGAGCTGGCCCATTTATTAACGTCAATAAATTTTCTCTCCCGCATTGTCTGCCGTGGACCGTGGTCTAAGGATCGGCAGATCACCACCCCGTTTAAGAATCAACCGATTAAACAGTGATGGATGGCGATTGACCTACTTTCTTCCTTAACCCTAACACTCCGCTAGGGATACTTCATTATTTCATCCCCCTCATTGCTAGAGACATTCCTTGGCACAAACACACATATGCGGCCGGCGGGCTGCTACAAAACCCCCGAAAGCCTCTCTAGAGACTGGACCAATATTATTGTATCCTTTTTTCAACCGTAATTTGTTTGACCGTATCGAGCTCGTGTCCGTGCCGCTTGTTTGCCACGCCATCACAGGGGAAGAGATGGATATGTGTGCACTCCTTCCCATCTTGCAGCTCGGTGGGTCGATTCCTTATTGTGTGGTCCATCAAACCGATTAAACCATAACCCGAGACATTGAGATGAGTTCTTTGCACTCGTCCAAAGCAAAAAAAATCGGAAACCCGGAAAACTTAACCCTTTTTGCCGCCATCCATCCAACAAAGTCATCAAAGTGCAATTTAATCCAACCGCCGAACACCACCCACACCATCGTACGCAACGAAAGCAGAACGCTGTAAGCGGAAGTTCCGGACGCTGCAAATGGGATGGAAAACAATAGAAAGAAAAACTCCAAAAGCAAAAAAACAACTCGGCCACACAGGCAAAACGACACATCCTCACCAGCAAACTTTCACACATCTTGTCCAAAGTTTGGCCATATTTTACGCCCATAAATTGTAACCCGATGCCGCACACCGCACATGGCGCACTGTCCTGTGTCTGCACCGGCGCCCAAGACTTGCTGGCGTCAACAGCCAAACCCGTTTGCCACCGGATCTCGCATATCATTTTAACCCTGTTTAGTGTGCACCACACTTGTGTATCCGTTCTGTTCCCGAGAAATGCACCCAAAGTTGTGGAAGGAAAGTGTCTCGAA
>STHB01000010.1:17624837-17634720 GCA_018908115.1 Anopheles rivulorum
ACTGCGCAAACATGAGCCTTCACTAGACGCTCCTGCTTACGGACCTACGGCAGCCGCTACGGTTAGAAACCTTCAATTCCTTCTGCTCGGTCGAAAGAAGTCGATTTCCGGTGATGTGTGTAAGTGTGTGTGTGTGTGTGGCTGGACTGGGAGGAACTTTGCCCCTTTCTACGTGCCTACCATATACCTTCCCCTTGTCGCTTATAAGGGGTAAAGTTACTAAAACAAACCACGGTCCATCGTCCATCGTCATGCAAAATGTGGCACATAGGTAGCGCATGCTGAAAAATGTTTCACCCCGTTGCATCTCGTGCATTCTTTATCGTGTGTATCGTGTGTACCGAAACGAATCGCCCCAAAATCCCATTTCCAGCAAAGCACATTCCCCGTGTTTTTACTGTGTACTTTTTTTTTGTTTTGAGTAGTTGGAATTTTTAAAAACCTGCTGTACTGCATTTCGACATGTCCGCAAACTGTAAGGTATTACGGCAAAAACAATCGAAACCGTTCGAGAGAGAAAGAGAAAAAAAAGGGAAAATATTCTCACACAACATACGAACAGCATGCATGAAGTGTTCAAATTGGAAGTTTATTCCAAATCTATTCGGTATTTTTTTTTCTGGGTCAATTCTAGATCAGCAATTTTGATTGAGCCGTTACTGGCACCGGACAGCTGACAAACAAAACTCCAACCAGCTTGAGCCTTAGAGTATGCAGCCGTGTGAATAGTTGGCCAGAAACTTTACACGTGCACCCGTGAAGCTTAAACGAACTTTTGGCCGCACTTGCCGCAACGCTGCCTACACGAAATTTTGAAGCTTGTCAGGTGTGTGGCATTAAAATAATAAACTTTGCGAATTAGGTCTCTCCCGGTTCCCTGTAACTGTGTTCGATTTTTCGGAATGAAAACTGCCCCGGTTGAAAACGATGCTTGGTAGCGGGCGAGCCTCGAAATATCATTTCAACTTTCCTTCCAACTGAGGTGACTGGCTCTGACAGTTTCCTGCTTCCAGCGGGTTGTTTTTTTTTAGTTTGCACGATAGAAACAAGACTTTTCTTCACTAAAAAAAGGTGTAACGAAAGTTTTGGGCAACCGACTACAAATTTGCTTCGTTTCGGAAATAGTTTTTGCATTGTTTTTGTGCAAAAAGTTAATTGGAACGCAAATCAAATCGAACCGGGGAAAGCCATTGAGAGGCAGGTACTTGCGTTACCTTCAACACCGGAATGGCGGATGTTGTTTGTTTTATAGTAACATTTTATGGCATTTCAAGGATATTTGAAAGCTTCGAAAGCTTGCAATAAAATTGCTATATAAACGTGTTTTATGCCTTTCTTAAAACCCTTTTCAATTCCTTTTACAGCTTCCGACTACCGACGTTTAGGTCAATGAAATTAGAGCGTAACGATCATTTCTTGAGGAGGGCTCACACCTCAAAAACTTTACGGAAATCAATGAAGTATTATTCAAGTTGGGGATTTAACTGTTTAAGTGTTACAAGTTTAGTTGCAAACCTATAGGTTTTAGGTCCTCATATATACAAACACGCTGAGACCCAAGCATTCCTTATTACACTAATACACTAATTTGGACCTTATGGTGGAACTCCTAGCAATTCGATTCGAGACTCTTGGGTCAAAAGAGATGTCAGAAGGAAACTGTTAATCGACCAGCTCATCTTATACCAAGAATGTCATTATTTCTGCTCCCAGCTATCTAGAACAACCTTTTTCTTTCTCTCCATACATGGGTCTTGGAATTGCAAATCATTTGGATCATTGACACGCTCGTGGGTGGATCTATGATCATGGGTGGTTTGCGCCATGAACGCCATGAAAGACTCAGAAATAAACATCTATTCGAAGTGACATTTTGGGTATTAGGATCTTAAGATATGTGAGACTCAATTTTCACAAGAAACAAGAAACTTCTCTAAGTATTTCTTGCCGTTCTATTCGTCTAAACCTTTCTCTATCATTTGTTTGAAGTAAACGTTAATGTTTTTATAATCCGTGTGCTAAAACAATCACCTTGGAACTTTCGATTCCATCCAGTTCCAGATGTATCCAAAGTCAGCCCGAGTGATACAGACAATACCGCAATAAGCATTAATGCTAAAAATAAATATAATATATAATCTGGATTTAATTCGATTTTCACGCGTTCCATTCAAATTGTTTCACCCTTTCTTATTTAGCCCCCAAACCAGGGGTTTTCATACGCCTCGTCAACGTTTTGCGCAGTGACAATAACAATTCGCTACATCCCTCAGACGATACGCCACGGCGGAATTGACACTCTCACGCGCGCGCTCCAGTACTTACCATAATGAGGCCACATCCTTAATGCGGTGTTTGAAATCCATACTCTGCCTCCTACCAATGAGTGCGCATCAATAAACCCACCATCGTAACCATAACGGGCGCCACTGCCTGAGCGGATTATCATCGTACATTATTTCTCCGGCTGGAAAGAAAGCAAAACTTTTTCTCCATCGCGCCATCATCGTTGCGGCTCGCGATCTTCCTCCCCGAGTTGTCTTATGATGGAGGCTCCTGTTTTCTGAAGTAAAATCCACTTCATTAGTTCCCTTTTTCGCAATCGTCTCCATCCCCATCGCCGTGTTGTTTCTTTAGGGGTTCTTTCCCTTCGCTGGCCGGCCATCGCCAAAATTGTCGCCCATCGTTCCCGGACAAATCCCGTACACAGTGGGATTGATTCACTCAACGATGATAATGATATTAATGTTTTGCTCGAGCAAACAATCGGTGGCGGCGGTATGGATAGCCGGGTTGTCGAAAGAATGGCGTCTGGGTTGCAAAAACCAAAACGTCACTTCCGCCTTCCGGTCATCGATGGTTTCGGGATGGAATTAATTCAAGCATCAAACCATGACAACAGTTGTGGGATCCAAAATTAAATATCTTTCTCTGCACACCCTGACGCGCCATCCGAGTGTCCAAATTTTCGGCACGAACCATTTGGCATTAGGCCGCTTTGGGATGGAGTACTTCCAGCGGCATTCCAGCAGCAATCAACAACGCTTGAGTGACAAATTCAACGGCGAATCCCAAACAAGACAAAAAAAAACAACGATCTCTCGCTGTTAAATCGAGCAGGCTGCAAGAGAAGTGTCCTGCGTCCCGGGATGTGTCGCACCGTAAAAGTATGAAAAGATTCCTTTTTGCAATAGAACACTGGTGCATGACTTTTGTTTCCCGTAAAAGTTGAGCCTGTCTTTTGTCAATTCATTTAATCGGATCGCCACTGCATTCGGCAAGGGAAACACCCCAAAACAGGGAGCTGTTTTTCCCTACCGAACGGCTGGAAACGATAGAAAGATGGTTCCAGTTGCCGGGTTTTTTTTGGAAAACAAACACACACAAAAGAAGGATGCGGATATTCGGGGCATCCTCACACTCTCGTGCTGTCTTTGCTTCGCCATCCACCAACTCTCGCTTCCAACTCTCGTTCCATCTTTGTTCAGGCGCGACCAATGTCCTTGAGCGTTGGAAGCTGCATTATGCGGGCGAAGACACAAAAACTTCCTCCTCTGTTTATGCGTGTGTGTGTGTGTATGTGTGTGTATGTGTGCATAGAACTGATGAGAGAACCAAAATGAAGAAGATTAATGTAATCAGATTATCGGAGCGGCACAAGTGGCACGGTGTACTAGCAAGTCGCCTTTTTTTTTGTCTTTTCGTTCTGGTTTGGCGTGGCAGGCGTCAGCTTGTCAGCGAGCATAAATAGAAGCGAATCGAACAGTGTCAGCGAACGAATTGGTCGCTCGTCTTAGCACATTTAATTGATTTGGACAGACGATGAAGCGATGAGGCGGAGGTTTTTCCTACACCATGGTTGGGTAATTTCAGCTAAAATGAGTCATCAACTTCGTTCAGAACAGGACCATTCTACTGTGTACAGAAAGCGATAGGGTTGAGTAAAGTTTGTGTTGAGTCTACCCAAAGGATCATCACAGCACGGAAAGCATAATTTATAATTTTAGCATAATAAATTAGAAACGAGTTCATTTAGTTCGACATTCTGCATTCCGCATAAAACAATGATCCCATACATCAATTGAAAGCCTTTTTTGTACTAATTATTTTTCTTTCCCGCGAATAGATCCATGTTCCTTCGTTAGAAGTAACCGGTAAGAAGCAAATATACATTTCCCAGTTTGGTTGGCCTCGTTTATGCCCACTCTTCCAGCATGACCTTGTTACCGCATCGAACCGCACTATAGTGATGACGCTCGTACGTTCATAAATTAAGCTTAAGCTTAAAGCCGAACGGAAAATCACGATCTTTCTAAGTAGGCCCCATCCCAACGAGCGAAGGACAAATATGAAAGCGACACACATTTGCCTTACTATAAGAACCATTTTCCCCATTCTAATTCGTAAAAGTGTCCACATTGATTATTGAACGGGGATTCGTAGTCGCATAAGTAGACCCGCTTGGACGAATTATGTTTGTTGATCGATCTTATAATTTGTATTTAGTTTTTCTCTCTTTATCCGCGGAAACTTTCTTGATATAGGAAAACTATATTTTTATGTTTATCTCTTTTATTTATTTACTCATTCAATTTACTTATTATTATTAGTGTCTAATGAAGAGTTCTAATTTATAAAATTCTAATGAAGAGTTCTAGTGAAGATTATTTCTTGATTCTTTAATTTTATTCTCTCAATATTCTTGATTCTTTAATCTTCTTAGCATCTTTAGAGAATCAGTAACAGAATTTAAAGATTTATTTAAAACCTGAGTTATGTTAGATTAATTTAATTGATTCATTTAAGATATTTAAATTGCACTTTATGTACCAGTGGTAAATACATTAATTTTCATCTATTAATTATGAATTCTCAATCATCAGGATCGTGAAGCAAATGTCAAACGGTTCGTAAAATTATAAAAATTCAATCATAGAAGTTGTTGGGTCTCCAAGCATTCATGGAATGAACGATAAGAATCGTTCATTAGGTTTAGAAATTTGTTTTAAAAACTAAACCATTTCCAAACCAAATCGAATGGACGAATCGATTGTTTTGTTTGTAACTGCTCACAACTCCACTCATTTAACAACTTTTTCTACCGTATGCCATCGTCTTCATTTTCCATTGCGCAAAACCAGCGTAATAACGTCTTTAAACCCAAGCATAAGCAGTCGTGTGCGCATCCAGAACCAGTAAACAGAAAAAAAACCTTCCTCTCCTACCACATAATAGCTAATAATAAGTGAAGCTGATCGTGATTAAGTTCAACTGTACGGCGTGCTGAAAACAAGGTGGTCCTTCTACCTTCCACCACCTTCTTCACCCGGGTGGGACGATGCAACCGGCACCGGGCGCCGATGACAGGGCAGCAACGGTATCAACATCAACAGCAGAAGCAGCATATAATCTCTCCTTTCTCGCATTCGTGCGCATTTGGCCGGGAAACGATTCCCGCGATCGGTTCAGCTTGCTCACGGAATTCGATCGGCAAGCGGGATCGTGCATGCTCCGCATAAATGGACAAAAATCGAAATCGTAATCGATAGCCTGGCAGCCGGCCGTCCCCGAAGCGCGATGGGACCCTTTTACCCCGTTGGTTCGAGGATGCGCAGCTTGCGCATCTCGGCATCGGTTGCCGTACGGGGTCGGCATTAGAGCAGCTCCCAAAAACCAAACAGCAAATAAAAAAAAAAAAGGCACAGCAAGGAAAATAAAGGGAAACGAAAACATAATGTCGATGAAAATCGATCGATAATGATAATGCACAAATCTGGCAATATCTTGCCACGGTAACGCTGTAACGCGGTCTTACCACATTGCCTCATCGTTGCCGGTATCGCTTTTGTTTTGCGTTCCGATGTTGCCCTGTCGTCGGGAGGGTTCGCGAAAAAAAAACAACACCAACAACCCACCCAACCCGGACCTTCCGATTGCCGGGGAACTCGATTCGGTCGAGATTAAGATATAAGCCCGGTGCAACCCCCCCCCGTAAAAACCCCTTCAACGGGCGGAAGGGGTACGGGAGGGAGTCGAGAGAAGGGAAGGGAAGGATGAATCTTCTTTTACCCGTGGGGAATCTGTATTCCAACGGGGAAGGTGGTTGCGCGGAGCCCTGAGCAAATACACGAAAGCACGAACTGATAAATTTCGCGAACGGACATAAATTGCCGGAAGATCTGGAGGCCAAGCGCCTGGCCATTGCGGTGCAGCGATGGCGACGGCGCTTGGTTGGTGGTTTTTCGCGTTCGTGCTCGTTGCACTGCCGCACAACGCGCGAACGTGAGCCGGAACACGGCCGGGCCTAGAGCGTAGGTCGAGGAATTCATTTAAAATTCCGATCTCTACCATTACGGTTTTTCGGGGACTGGTTCGAGAGGGGGAGAGGGAGGGAGAAGGAGGTGGAACCGATGGTGGCGAATTATCGGATCGAATATGATCGCTACATCGTGTTGCGGATGCACGCCAGTAACGATCGTCCTTTTTACCGAAGCAAACGATCAGCGACCGTTATACACCGTTGATCGTGCAGATTGGTTTGGGAGAATATAAGAAAATGGAACACAGTTTGAAAGAATGATAAAGTCTGATCGAATAGGGAGGTTTTTGGTTTGATAATTATCATCAAAATATTAAATATTTTCAAAATTAAATATTTTCTTATGGTAACATATCCTTTTACAGAGACATTTCTACACAGACATTTGATTTGTGCTGAGTGTTAGCAGAGGTGAAGCATGATCGTACAACAATATTGCACAGCATACAGCAAATCGGAACTTCCGAAAACAAGGCAAGCACTCGAAACATATGCACCAGTTGGGTGCAATAAAAAGCGAAATATTCCAACGGACTCAACCAGGTCGCCCGAGACAGAACTGTGTAATGCAACAGCAAACATACGGTAGCATACAACCAGTGCATTACATTGCACGCGCACTCCAAACATGCTGCCAGGGCGGCATAAATATGCATAAGCGAGAAGTTCAGCCAGCCAACCAATCCGGCCAGGGGTGCGACTCACCTCGCCTTGGTGATGTACAGCATCATCCCGCCGAGTAACGCGTTTACCGTTTTGCGTATGCAAACCGCAACAGCCAGGTGCACCGCGCGTCGCTTTATATATGTACCTTTCGGCTGTATCAAAAATTACCACGAAAACCATAGCAACGCGATGGCGAAAATCGTTTCCGAACAACGACACAACGTAGAACGGGTTACTCGTGTAAACCATGAAATCTGCGTACCGTTCCACTGCACGTACGTACAGCGGTACGAACACAAACACGGACATTTAAAAATGTAACGATTTTTAATCTTTGTGAGCAATTTTTATGATTTTAAAGTAGAAAATAATTATTTTTCTTCTTTTTTCTCTCTTTTTACAGTTTTCTACAAAACATTTTGCGGTCATTATTAATGGAAAAGAAAGACATATTCTCACCAGCTAAAGAGAGAGATGCATTTAATCAAATATGGACCAGATAATGTATTGTCACATTTGCCTCTGGATTATGTGACTTACACAAGAGTGGCACATTAGTTTGATCTTTAATAATAAAAAAACACAATTAAAAAATAGGGGAGGATAACGTAAAACTTTCACATAATTTACAACCTTAAATAGGGAAGTGATTCGATAATGTTGTTTTTCTGTTATAGACTGGAGAAAAAAGGGCCCAAGGTGGATTTTTCATAAAATTTTGTTTTAACTGTATAGTAACAAGTAATTGAAAGTGAACTGATAAAAGAAACACGGATTCAATATTCTATTTTTGACAGTAACAATAATTCACAAAAAATAATTCACCGTTCAATTTCCAGGTGTCCGACATCGCATTCGGTCCACTGTACATACGTACTGGCGCTGGAACCGCTAGCAAAAGGATACATTTTGCAAGGGCATATAAAACTTTTCTCACTATCAGCATTCCTGTGGGTTCGTTCGGATCGGTTTTCCGTTCGGTGTCCGGTCGGTTGTGCGCGGTTGAAGACAAACAATTTTTCGGTAGCTTTTGCTTAACCGCATAAAACCGCATGCATGGATGGTAAACAATTTTGATTGTTTTAATTAAAGCTTGTGTTGGGGTTGTGCGTGCCCCTCTTATTGCAAGTTGTGTGTTGCAAGGGAAAAAAGGCCAGAGGATTGGAAAATGTCTACTACAAACAATACCTTTTCTCTTGTTCTTTTTTTACCGGAAACAAAAAACAACAAAACGTATGAAGGTTTTGCTTGTTTGTATTATTTTATTTCAATTTAATTGTAACACCTGAGGGGAAGTTTTTATTTCCTTTTTGTAACAAAGAACTTACTAAGTAAATCAACGAATAAATGTTATTATTACGCGCACGGCATTTTACAGCTCTCCTTCACTAACTAGAGAGACATTAAATATTCGCTTTACTAACAATTCTGCTACTACTGCTACTACTACTACTACGTCTTGTAGCTCCAAAGCGCCTGCAACGATGCACTTGTTTATACAACAAACATTCACCGAATACACCACGTGGAACGTACGACACGTCGCGCACGGTTTATTTACAAAACATTGGAACAGTTCTCACGACGGTGACGGTGAACGGCATAGCAAAGCAGAGAAAAACAAACGGCCACCGGTTGTAACTGTAAGCCGTGGCCGTGGCCTTTGGCTATTTGACAATTACCAGCTTATTCAGCCATTGCCGTCCGCACTATTCGTTCAGGTGACGCTGACTAGTACGACGCCGCCACCCAGACGCACCGTTTCGTCGTGAAGCAAAACAGTGACAGCTGCATCCTTTCGCGGGCTCTGATTTTGCGTCCTCGCCAGATGCCACAGGCTTGTCGAGTGCTTCCAACTCCCGAAGCTTATTTCTCACCGCTGCTCGCATCGATGATGGTCGCCGTGAACGCTGCCTCCTTCGCGCTGAATAAATAAAAGCACGCCTCCGGTCTGTGTCCGTTTTGACAGCTGTTTGGTTTGACAGGTGCGCATCGGCAACGGTTGGTTTGCTCGTGATCTTAGTAGTCGGTGGAGGCGCTAGTGTCGTTCCAGAGCTTTCAAACTCCTTTTCTCCTTTTACTTTCTCTTCATCCGTTGCGTGGATACCGAACACTTTGGCGAGCGCGCTAGTAGCGGCGACAAAAATGGGCTTGAAACGTTTCTTAAGATTCTTGAGCGCTGATTTCAATGGTTTCTGCTTGATCAGCAGATGTGCGCTCTCGATTTCATTTTGCAACAATTTCCCAATAACGTGTGGCCAAGCCTGTTCTTCCTTTTCCAAATGTTCAATGTTGCCCTGTAACATCGGACCTATGTCGAACTCATCCGAGTCCTCTTGCTTGTGCGCTTCTAATTTTGAACCCTTCGAATGACTTCCGTCCGTTGGCTTGTTCGTTTTCATCTCTTTACGATCCATATCTACATGTTTCTGTGTTTGTGTACTCGTTTCCACTTTCTCCTTGTGAGTTTTATGTTCCTGATCTTTGTTTTTACCTATCTCGTTTGTGATCTTTCCATCGACCATCATTTTTTCCATTTCTTTTTCTTTTACAATTTTTTCTAGTAATTTTAAAATTTTTGAACTTTCCGACAACTCATCATCCTTTACTTTGGTCCTATTCTTTGACTTCGATTCCGGTACTTTGTGCTGTCCATGAGCAGCTGATGTATTCTTTTTCTTTGGAATGCTAAACACTACTTCATTTTCATGTGATTCTTGGGATCTATTTTTGAAATGTTCCACCGATTTTGAGTTCTCGCCACTTTTTGATGACGGTTTTGATGTCGTTTTGTCAGCATGAGTGGTTCTCTTTCCTTCATGTTCGTCGGAATGGTTTGTAGTCTTCGGTATTATCGTGGTAGTATTCATGATGTCCATTTCTGTATGTCCTTCTGGA
>STHB01000010.1:17636672-17652618 GCA_018908115.1 Anopheles rivulorum
AAGAGTTCTATTCACTAAGAACATGGCACACACGGCAACTCCTTTGACTTTGGTAATAATTAACTCACCATCGTACAGTGTATTAGATTCTCCTGGCACCGATTACTGATTAAGTCATTTCACTAGCACCAGAGGACCCAACCCGTAAAGATAGAGATAGAGCGGTAGCGTTGATGCGTTCACCATAAAGATCTGGATAATAGTTTGACTTAGGACGGCGATCCACTGCAGCAGTCCGCAAAGCGATTTCGGTACCGATGCTGGAGTACAGCCAGGGCAACCCCTAATAATACCAAATCAAATGAATAATACCAAAACAAATGAACATGCCCAGAACAATACGTACAAAGTAGTTTAGAGTAGTCCAGATTAGTAATTGAAGGCACTTCGAACAAATTTCACGATATCTGCTTGTATCAACTCCTCATTCTGGAACTCATAACTGCAGAAGAGTGTTCGAAAATACATATCTAAAATGCAAATTACTCTTCATTTGCTCATAATTTATGAAAGATCATCCTAAATTATAGTAGAATATGTCGTTTCTAAAAGCCAGATAGCGATCTCTAGTTTTGAGACCCCAACTACCTTTCCGATCAGGGAACTTGATCCTCCACTGACTGTTTGTACTCTAGCAAGCAGTCAAACGATGCACGAACATTACCATCTTCACTCGTTCCAAAGTACATTCTATCTTTAACAGCAACATTGCAATGTCGCTGTTTTGTTACAAAACTTTATCTCCATACTAAACTACCACAGACCACACAAATTTGTGTTTTTTTTTCTCGTATTGTGTCGTCTGTGTCACGGCTACTGTGTAACCCCCTTTTGGTGGAATGTACCCCGCACGATCACCACTGCTAATGTGCAACGGCCATCACAAAACGACGGCGGCGTGTGCGCGCGAGCGCTCGGTGTCGCATTCCGGGAGGGCGAAAATTTTTCGCCAAAACTTTCCAAATTTATTGTCGCCAACTTCCACGCTACGATGCGCTTCCGTACCTTCGTGTATGCACATCGAAAACCCGCCCGAGGGCGGAGTGGTTCAAAAATAGCGTCATCTCTCGCGCCAACTCACTGCGAACCAATTATCAACGGGTGGTATAGTGGTGATGAGTGATCTATGCCGGCCCATTTCGCGCACACACACACACACACACACACACACACAGGTTTGCATCCTTCTTCCATTCACTTCCCGCACCTCTTCCCCTCTCCATTCCTCCCTCTCGGACAGAAGGGCCCATCGAAGGGTCGTCTCTTGATGATGATGCACAGCGCGACCAATTAGTTGGTGCGTCCCAAATGGAAGTGAGCAGAACGCTCCCGCAGGAGACACTTCATATTAGTTGACATCAAAGTGGAACGGGTACGGCGCAGTGGCAAACATATTTTCTGCGCTATTTATACAAAGTGCCGCGCATAATTTGCTTTCTTCCTCTTTCGGGATCGCTTTCCTTGTTATTCTTTTTTGTATTACTTCACTTTGAAGGTTGGGCCCGGACGCCAGCCAGCGGACGCATTTTCTTCACGAAGAGATCAACCTTTTATTATTATTTTTTGTTTTTTTTGACAATCCCGCCATATTGCTCAGAGACCTGACAGCTGGCGAATCCCGCCAACCCGGCAGGTAATTAGCTGCGAAACAAATCATTCTACTCCGTCAAAGTCGAGGTCAAAGTTCGGGCTTCTTGGTAATTAGAAGATGGTGGTTTAAACCCCTGGGCCGTCCATGTCGCCATACGTTCTGTGGCACTGTGAGGTTCTGGTTGCGAGTTCCCATTTTGCTCAGGCGCCAGTATCTTCACGCTCGTAAGCGATCGTTGGATGGGATGGTTAAATTTAGTCTTCCCTGTACGATCACCACTCTCGTCTCGCACTGGAGCAGCATGCTAGGTACCGAGAATAGCCAGCCCCATGTGTGTCCCCTCGTTTCTGGTCCCCGCCGGGAGACAAAAGAATTAAAACGTGCACTAGTGTGTGGTCCATCTGGGCGCTGTCTTTGATCTGACAGTAAAGTCAGCTCCCATTTCGGGGTGTACTGAAAGACGCAACATAAGTATCAACAGTCCCAGACAGTCCACCGCACCGTTGGGCCGTTGTATCGTTGTACACGATGACTTCGACTTCCCGTATGGAAAGTGACAACTAGCAGCGGCTTTTCCGTACAGCTCGTTCCATTACGTTTCGCTACGCGTGTTTCGTTCTAATTTTGATGGAACAAATCAACTGCTCGCATGCCACGGTGAGGAAAACAAAATTGGAATGGAGCTTCCCCAGAATTCTTGGTACATGAATCGATAAAGTAATCATGTCATCAGGCTGTCCATTCTTTCGATTACGGTTCGTACAGTAAGCAATCTCGATAGCTTTCCGCTGAACTATTACCCCGACTTCGATGCTTTTGCTCCAATTTATGATTTTCACCGAAAGCTATTACCCTTTTTTATTAAACGCCTCTATTTCTCGACTCCAACCACCTTTGAATGGAAACGATAACATTTCATCCCGGAATCAGTTGCATGCCCATCACTTTTTGATTGAAGTAAATTAGTAAATCGGCTATATCATCACTCGCAATCTAATATGCATAAGGCCGAATCGAAAAAGTGGTTTATCTTGACCCAATTTACTACCAAAACAAGCGCACTACTAATTACTGGGAATGGAATCACCAGAGAAATAGAAATAAATTGAACCCAATAACTGTCCTCCGGGCACGTTTCGTTCAACCACAAGTTCCACAAGCGCCGTCACACATCCGCTCATGTGTCTCCAGAAAAGTTTCCACATTTGCACTCCAGATCTAAACGTCTCATAAATCGTGGACGAATTTCCCTTGATTGGAAATAACCGGTGCCAAAGTTTTTCCGAGTATTTTATGACCGTAGTGCCGGGACATGCTGGCTGGCGCCGTCCAGGACGTACGGATTTGGATGTCAGTAATGGAAAATTACTTAGAATTTGGAAGCGGACGTTGAACACATGTACGCTAAACAGAACGTACAAGTCAACTGTGTGCGGAAAGTGATCAAATGGGCAAGAAAAAAACGTGTGTTTTCCTTTGAAATGATTTGCCTTTTTTTGGGAAATGGTAAAATAAAACACCTTATCAAAACAAGCAGATAACAAGCACGAAGTATTCCCGAAAGATGTCTAACATACAGTTTGCCGTATTATACGTAGCGTTCTGCACGTTGTTCGGTGCCCGGTTTCAAGCTAAAGTATCTTGTACAAACTATTCCCGGATGCTCTTGTAAGTGAAACTTACTTACTTGCTATCTTGTTATGGTTTACATCTACCAGCTGCGTGCAACCTAGCTTTACCGCAGAAAAGATGTTAATAGTTTCGGCTACGTACACCGGCGAGGTGGTAGCAAGCTTCAAACCTTCCAATACTTGCGGCAACATGAACCGGGACAAACTTGGCGCGGGAGTAGTAAAGTATCTACTTGCCAATTTGGCATCGCCAAACTTCTACTACCTGGCGCATAACAGAGTAAGTTTTAGTGGGTAAAAATTCAATCATGTAAATGTATCCGGTCGTGGATGTGTTGTACCAAAAACGAACACGAAGTATCATGTCCCAATCACTTGCCGAACGGTGGATTCAACTTTTCTACATGGATGCATCCATACTATTGGCTTCAGGATAGAAAAGATGTACAATCTATTATTTTAAATAATATATCAATCCCTTCTTTTCCATTTAACGCCATTCAATAACAAGCACGGACACTCTTTTCATCTTTAAACCATCTTTCTTTGATCGAAGAGTCATATTATATTAGTCAGTTACACAAGAAACACAATTCGTCACGGTCACGGTTACTGTGCAGTGCATGGAAGGAAGTGTTCTCCATTAAAGCGTAAGGGTTTATTCGACACTTGTAATTAATAAATTATACGGTCGGCTTTAGGTGACACCAATTATTACGAGGTTGTGTCTGCCCTCTTTTTGTGTCTTCGTTTTTCCTAGCTGTAATTACTGCTTCTTCGGTCTAGTTGCTGCGCAATCTGACACACGATATATCAAGGAAAAGGATTTGCGAGTCCTCCTGGCATCGTTTGCACCACTGGTCCACTGATTTTCTGAGTCACTGTTCTTGCAGTGATGTTTCCCTTTTTTGTCACTGTTTGCAATTCGAACTCACTAACCATTTTATATGGGAAATTGAGAGAATAGTTAAATAAGAAGTACATTGAGCAATAGTAAATATATATAAAAAAAAGGAAAACTATCATCAAATTCTTCGATTTAACACTCAGAAAATTGGCTTATCCTTTGGAGAGAGTGTTGTGCAGAAGTAAATTCACCTTTGATAGATATTTCTTCTCCCAAACCAATATTATAAATCTTAAAAAGCTATTTTCTTTTATTTAGTGTTTGATATCACATAAAACTATCATTTCTCTGAAAAATGAGTTTAGTTAATTGAAAATCAAATTGTATAAGACTGAAATACAAGACATTTGTATTGGATGAGCTCAAAATAGGTGTTCAATAAATTTAGATGGAGTTTAAGATGGAATTAATACACAATTTAGTACATTTATGATGCTTATGAAGTCTTTACCAAGTTGTAAAATGTGCCCGAAAATCAACGTAATTATTGATATTAAAATACGTGATTATTTACCCAATTCCTCAACACCCCAATGGACAAATTTTCCCAATTTTCACATCATGCAAACGACATTTCTCCCATTTGTTTCTAAAAATCCTCCAAAAAAGTCACATTGACTAAGCGAATATTGTTAAAGCGATGGTTTAAAAATACACAAAAAAAACAACCCTTCTGATTACTTTGTCAAATTGCATTTTCCACCATCATCGTTCGCATTCGGGGTTCCCATAAACAAGCAGTTATCCTGTTGGCTTGGGTGAATGTAATTTGCTATCCGCTTATGAACCCCCCCATCATATGTGCAAAGCATTGGGGAGAAGGTCCTGGGGCCAGTTTAGTTTCAAACTTTATGCATTGCAATTTTGTGTTCATCGAAGGAAGGAATTTTCCCTTAAAATATCGCCCAACGTGTTACTGTGGAGGTTTTGCTTGGGCATGAGGCGAAGTTACATTTTGATCTCGGTAAACTCATTCCGTCTGGAAAGAGCCGACGTACCGCTGTAATATTCGAAGGACCATTCGAATTGCCTACATTCAGGCGCTAGCCTGTTTACGCTTTGCCGGGAAAACAAAAAGTACACGCACCCCGCACATCGCTGGCATAAGTAAGGATTTTGAAAGCATTCGCACTGATCCCGTACCCATCCCGTGGTAAGGGTCAACATCCTGACGGTACCGCCTGCATCCGTATTGCTGCTAGTGCAAAGATTTTCACCCAAAAGTGGAAGTGAAGTAAAAACATAATCCCTCTCCGCCCGAACGAAACCATGGCAACGGATAAAGGTATAGATTCTGTGCTCCTCTATCCTGCCACACCGGTCACAACAATGGCTGTATCCAACAGCGCTTTCTTTCGAATACATTTCGCATGTCAGTCGGTCAAGCGCGTGCAACTCAATTCTATGTGGGGGAGGAGGGGGGGGGGGGTAGAATTCGACCAAATCAGAGCATTGTCGCCACACACAAACACAGCTTTACCACTAGCCCCCAATAGGGCTGAACGCGTGCTGCTGCGTATCTTAAGCCATATTATCGCCCCTCGTCAGTACCATTCGGCCTACGGTTATTACCGCTCCGGGAATGGGTAAGATAAAGCTAAACTTGGTCTGCAATTTTTCGCTAAACATCGACGTAGCAGGCGGTGTGTTATTCTTTCCAGTCTCCATAGCATGAACTCAAGGGTTCTTTAGCGACAAACAAAACCCCATCTCGCACGACAAACCGGCCAGAAGTCATACGTCCACTCGGACTTGGTACTTGGTGTAACGTTGGTGGTTTCATGTGAGATCCCTTAACAAGCTGCTTGTATTAAATTATTTATTGGCTACTTTCCGGTGCCTCAACGAGCGTCCCCAAAACATGCACACACACAAACACATTGCTTCCATTTTGCACGTGTATTGGCATCTTTAGCGTCCTTTAGGCGAAAGAACCCCTCTGTAAGGGTAACCGTACGTACCGCAACACGGAGGTTTTTGTTCTAACGCTTCCCTTCTTTTTTTTTTGCTTTTTACTGGGGGGCGGGTGGAAAATATTTGCCAAATTTCACTCGAGGCACTCGTTTCTCCCCCATCCAGGGCTACCGGCATTACATTACCGTCTTAGCGTGCTTTAGCATTTTTACACCTCGTAAAATGCACGATTCGTCTCACAGGGGTTTGTTTTTCATACGCACCCCCTGGCTGTGAAGAAGCGAAGCAGAATAAAAAACACACGCAAACGCACACATCTGCAAAAAACCCCGCCTGCTAGATAGACGCTTAAAACGCACATATGAGTTTTTATTCTCCCGTAATGCGCCTGCAAACTAGTGATGGGTTCTCGGAATCGCACCCACGGCTCGGAACCGCTTCCGAGCATTTTGACTCCGGCTCCGATTCCGGCTAAGTCAAAACCACGATTCCGCCTGGAGCCGTCGGAGCCGTCCGGAGCCGTCCGGAGCCGTCCGGAACCGTCCGGAGCCGCCAGTCGGCAGCCGGAGCCGCCGGAACCGTCCGGAGCCGTCCGGAGCCGTCGGAACCGTCGGAGCCGTCGGAGCTAGGATAAAATAATAAAGGATACTTTATTAAGTGCATTATACGAATTTTTTATTAAAGTATACTTTATTTTACACAGATAGCTCATTTTTTAGATAGATTGCCCACTTTTGATATGTTTGATGTACTTGCACAATGTTACTTTATAACAATAGTAAATACAAGAGTAAAAAGAGATTAAAAAATGGGCAATCTATGTAAAATGAAGTATACTTTAATAAATTTGGTATAATGCATTAAAAAAAGTATCCTTTATTATCCTATCCTCCGACGGCTCCGGACGGCTCCGACGGCTCCGGACGGCTCCGGACGGCTCCGGACGGCTCCGACGGCTCCGGACGGCTCCGGACGGCTCCGGCGGCTCCGGACGGCTCCGGCTGCCGACTGGCGGCTCCGGACGGCTCCGGACGGTTCCGGACGGTTCCGGACGGCTCCGAACTCGGAGTATTGCACCTACCTTCCGGAATCGCTTCCGAAAATAGAGGAGTCATTCGGAAGCGATTCCGCTTTTTTGTCGAATTTACCCATCACTACTGCAAACCCACCGGTGTACATCAGGCCGAGGACGGTGTGTGAAAGCGATCAAAACAACGAACGGACGGAAGAAATTTAGTATCCCCGCGGAAAGTCTACAACCTTCTTCTTCTTCCTGATCTTTCCTTTCTGCGTATCACATTGGCAACACGGAAGAGGGTGAAAATGGCGAAAAAATGGAGCTCATTGTGTGCCGGGCGTAATGATAATTTATGGAAATGTGATTTCTCTGTTTATGAGCGCGTATTTGGGGAGTGTGAGCCGTGCATTCGGGGTTTGCATGCGAAAAAGCACGGAAGACCACAAGAGGCTTACGGAAATATTCATACGTTCCATTCGATTCGCTTCGAGGCATTCAAAGGACTTCAAATGATGCGTCCGTCCATCAATCCAGGCTGTGAAATTAATATATATCATCAGTTTTAAAATTAGTCAGTTAATTAATCGTTTAATCTAATTGCATCGTGAAACGTTTGAGTACAATTACAATAACTTACGTAATATCAAGCTTAGCTTAACTTAGCCGGAACATTTAAATCAGGATTTGAACCGAACACGTGCTTCTACGTGGTCCACATCGGAAGCCTAAAACACAAAAATGCGAGAGCAACGCCCTGTAACGGCTTTTTATCTGTTCGTTCTGGTAGTGTAACTCTCGAAGAAAAGTGCACAAAAATGTGTTGATATCTACTGCAAAAGTGTTGGATTTTTAAAATTTATTAAATAAAGAAGTAATTGGCTAAATGATAAAATTGGCGATTAATTTGTCCATTTTCCTCAAACGATCGTTATCGTTATTCGATTACCTTCATTTAATTGAATGTAAGAAATCATGATACACGGCATGGATCTCTGTTTTATTCATGTTATAAACTACAAATTGTAAAATTTGCGAAAAAACCCCTTTTTTATTTTGTTTGTCGTTTGTGGCTGTCCCGAAAATAATGTAAATTTAAACCGAAATCCTGTGAATTTTGACCAGTGTGCATATAATAAACACTGCCAATGCTTTCGATTATCCGGGCGTCTATGTCATAACCGCAGCTGTCAAACGGTGGCTTTGTTTACAAAAATCATCTGTTTCGTTCGTAACTTCATCATAGACTCGTAAGCAATTTCCTGTACAATCTACTACGTATATCTTAAATAAAAATGGTATATGCTATCATTTCAGCTCCATTGCTATCATTTACAGGAAAAGAATACAAAAATCGACCCGTAGCGTGTGTAGGATGTTGCATTTTCGTACAATATCTTGGCTCATACACACTAAACAACTGCGAGGCGAAGTATCGAAACTGGTTGGTAAATAACGAAGTGTTTTGTTTTACATTCTCTAATTTTGATTCTTTGTTTTTTCTCTAGTAATGGTAAGTGTATATCCTTTCGAAAAGGATCGGAAAAACGACTTGCAACGAGATGTCTATGGCGTGTAACGTGATACGTTGACGGGAATCATTTTTTACACATCAGTCATTGACGAAGTAAAACTTCAACGATCAAGCAACGCGTCATGTTGGTTTCAACAAAACTATAGTTAATCCATTCATTGCTTCCAAATACTTTACCGCACGTACATCACATCAAAACTGGATCTTTAACTCAACTTTCTCAAGGCTTAAAAATGCAAGTAAGTATTACGTGTTTACTGCTTTTAGAATAATTTCCTTTCAAAACCAATCTTTTCGTGTTTTTGTTCACAGTCCAACGACGAAACTAGCGTACCGCCAACAGAACTTACATCGATGTGCCAAACGAAACAGGAAGTAGATCAAACCAAAGATGTACACTATCCGGGAGAGGCTTTTATTTTCCCCCCTTTTTCATATCACGATACGCGCAATCCAGACCGTAATGTAACGAAAGCCGTACCGATCGGTTCGTATAATAGCACTTGTCATCGAGGCACGCGTAACCATCGTGGCAATAATGTTCACTTTTCTATGGGAGTTTACGAAAATGAGGTTGGTATGCAACAGAAAACTTTAGTAAGCAATCCACACCGCAATGTTAAATCTGATCTATCGGTATATCTTGCAGACATCGCCTAAAGCTCACTGCTACACACCGTACGGGCGAATGCGCCCATACTTTATACCGCATCGAACACGCACGAAGAGCGAGAGTTCTGATCCATTGAACTTGCAGCAGTCCGTACAAGAAACTGCCAGCTCGGCCAGTACTAATACAGCCACCTCCACCACCGTGTCTAGTGCGGGTGTGTCATCCATCTTGATGGAAACCTGCGAACCTACGTCATCCGCAATGATGGATGTATCGACGAATGCACCGGCAATTAGGGGTAGGAATCCGGTAGTGGTGTTGAAAAAATCCCGCTCCCTGGAGGATGTGCGGGTGGACAACTCGCTCGAGGGTTCACAACATTCGCACGAGATGGAGTTCGTGTCTAGTCGCATACAGAAGCTAATGGTACAGGAGTAAATACCGGTGTAGAATCATGTTACCCACGCAACTATTGCGCTTTGCTAACAAAAGCATAAGTTTCACCCAGATATACATAGCAATTCTTGATACTGAAACCAGTAGTAACCAGTAAGCGAAAGAAGCCAGACATGTCGTAAAAAGCTGGTGATATTTTTACCGTAGATCTTAATTTTTTTTTAAAACATAAACGAGGTAAAGAATGCTTAGTTTTGCTCTTATATTAATGATAAGGCTGTTTTTTAAACTGTGTTCCCGATATACTTTAAATACAATTTTCAACCTAAATGAGACAGCACGGAATGCACGACACTACTATTGTTTACAGCCGAAAAGATTATTGCATTATCACCAGGCGCAGGCGCCTGGTCCTTAGTACCTGAACTAAAGGCACTTAGAATGTAACCTCATTTGCAGCAGCTTACGCTGATCAGCTGTACCACGATCGCAAATTCCTTACGGACGGTGCATTTATTTTGATGTGTTATTGGCAGTTCAGCGAAATAACATCACGCGATATAACAAAACCCCATTCACCCGATCGGTCGATGTCTGTGTCGCCTTATCGCATCCGGAATCTTGTGCGAAAAAACAAACCGGCACCTAAAACCACCCGTAGCAGTGTTGTAACCTTTCCGTCTTGGTGCGTTGTGTAGTAGTAATGCAGTGCAGATACTAGCGGACGCAACGTTCTCACCATCATTGATCTACGGCAAACAAGAATTGAACATGTTTCCTGTGCCGGTGCACATATTTCCAACCGTAGTGATCTGTTTCACCGCAATGATCGTGGGAGGTAAGTTTATTTACTGTACCAGATGGAACTGAATGCTTTAAATGTCTTCACTTGAACGCAGGTACGTGCGTCTTGGTTAGCTGTCCAGTACCCACCAAACACTACACCACGCTCGGCTGTGAACCCAGCGACGAGCTCAATCTCCAAGGATGCCCTCGTTCGTAAGATTAACAGCTTTATTTCTTCACTTCAATAATGGCACAGCAATAGTCCCAAAATAACTTTCAACACCCCTTCAGGTTCAACTGTTCGATGCTGGAGCAACGCGCTAGTGATAAGTGTTATCTGTATGGGAAAGCGTACGAGCTGCACGCTCACGTACCGGACGAGAAGGTGAAATCGTCCTGTTTGGCACTGTGTACATGTCAAATGTAGGTACTGCAAGCCACGGAAAAGTGCACCCCAAACATGAAAAACAGTTACGCCCGCTAACTTCTCACACTCATCCAGGAATTCGCGTCGAGGTGCGGCTGAATTTCACTGCGCCCACATCGATTGTCCCGAGTTCTTGTCACCGCATCGGGCCGGCTGCGTACGCCAGTACCGGACGAACGATTGCTGTTCGTCTAGACAGGCGTGCGGTGACAAACGGGCCAACCTGCCAACGTGTACGGTCGGCAGTGTGACGTACTACGAAGGCGAGCGAATGCAGTTCGCGAACGATCCTTGCCTTACTTGCATCTGCAGCCAGCATTTCAACGAGAGTGATCCTCTTGCGCAGACCAAGTGCTACACAAACGAGTGTGCGTTCGAGTTAATATCACCCCCGGTGTCGGCGAACGGTGGTGCACCGGTATACTATGGAAATCGGTGCTGTCCATGGGAGTGGAGATTGCGTAAGTAATCAAACCGTTTTTACGGGACAGCAACCAAGCGAAATTTACTAACCCCAAAGTATTGTTTTAATTAAAGCAAAACCAAAGGATCGTATCAACAAAGTAAAGAAGGCAATAACCAGCGATTCAGATATGGCAACGAACGGAAATAGATGCACCTACGGCAACTTAACGTTGCGCGTAGGCGAATCATTAGTTCCGGACGTCACGTCGGTCGGTATTTACGAATGTTTTTGTACCATCCCGCCAATGGTACACTGTATCTTAACGGCTGCGTAACGTAGCGCCGGTGTAAAGCTTCATGTTGAACGTGATATCACACCATAAGCGTAAATCAAACTAAAGTCCAATCTTTACACACAGGAACAGGTGTAATTTCTTACAATGCAGTAATGTTAATTAAACTTTGTTTTTTGTTTTCTATAATTCTGATTATTGTTTAATCATTGTTTTTCGGATGTAAAGAAATGCCTTCAGCCCAGAACGCAGTGCATCAGTGGTGGGACCTGACAGCTACAGGACATTTTCTGACCGTCCTCCTTTCTCTGCTGAACGTCCAACGAATCGCCCACATCGAGCGTTAGGCTGCCGTACTTGCATTGAAGCTTAGGATCCGTCGCCGGCTTGCCACTACCCTTCACGACGCGATCCGTTTCTTTAGCTGAAAGTAAACCGGAAAGATGTGTGCGTTAGTCTTCTCATCTTACGTCGATTCTTCCTTAAACCACTTACGCGTACGCCACTCCCAAGGACAGCACACGTCCGCCTTGTACACGGGTATGGCTCCTCCATACAACTGCTTATCACTGAACAGCTCAAACCCACAGATCGTATCGAAACAGTTCGGATCCGTGTCGGTAGCATTCGCGTTAAAGCCGGCAGAGCAAATGCAGGAACGGCACTTGTTATCCTTGAACCGCATACGTTGGCCTTCCTTGTAGATTTCGCTCTCCAGCTCGCACGTCGCCAGCTTGTCTCGCTCCTGGCCGCACACCGTACCGGACGAACAGCATCTTTCGCGCTTGTACTGCCGCAGACAGTTGTCGTAATCGAACCGGTGGAAAAACTCCGGACAGTCCACATGTACGCAGCGGAATTTCGCCACCGGATTTGCCCTGCCCGAGTGTTAGACGAGTTAGGCGAGTTAACGTTAATTTCGCAAAGATGGACATTCCATTTTATCGGACTTACGATCGGCAATAGCATAACGCGGAGCAAAACTGTGAAACCTCCTCATCCGGCACGGACTGGTCGATGTTGTACGTTTTTCCGTTAAAGTAACACTTGTTACTGTCGTGCGCCGTTATCGATGGACAATCGTATCGCTCCGGGCAACCATCGGGACGACTGCCAACCGGTGTACATTGCATTGTTTTATAGTGCACCAACGGTACATCGCATCCAAACACTGCCAGCACTAAGGGGTGCAGGAAAGCAATCGTAAGTACACGCTGGTAGAAATATTTTAAACGATCACTTACCACTACACAGCGTTACGGTGATAAATATTACCGAGCGCATCTCGAAATCGCACTCAACCACACAACACGATCGAAGAATAGTTACTGATTGTGCTGTTCGCAATCGATCGATCGTATACCTTCCGTGCAGCTTCACTTATGCAGCTGGGTTGGTTGGAGATGGCACCGACCGATGATCTCATCGTACCGATCGCCAAGTACTACAATCGTGTTCGTGTTTTTTGGGACATCTTTAAACAAATGGGGCAACAAAAGAAAATACTGGCTACACAAACGTTTACCTTCTTGAAATGGAAACAACGAGTTCTTTTGAGGTGTTTGTCGAAGGAAAACCCGTTTTTTTTATTGTGGTGGCGTTGTTGTTGGAACAAAACCGATAAACAGATTAATGGATGTCCATTTGAGTCATATTCATCTCACGTACCGTAGGTAACGAATTCGCTGCTTTGCATAAATTATGTTGAAGGTGATCATTTACTAAAGCAAATAGAGAATTCGGTGCAAAGGAGAAATTCTCTGGAACTGTTTGTTACGTTTCTTATTGTGCAGAAAAGCGGGAATTCCCCTTTTCAAACAAAACAAAATCAAACAACTGCATTGAAATGTACTTCTTTTAGTGCTAAGGCCTGACTGTAAAAAAATATTTAGAAAATTATTCAAATGCTATAATTAAGAAACCAATTGTCTCCACCCAAAAGATGCATTTCATCCTGCGTCATATACTGTAAAAATTGTGTAATGAGCTAACCTCCCTAGAGGCTGATTTTTAACTTTATTTGTCATTTTACTAATTTTATTATTATACTTTAATTATATGCTAAAAATTTATTACAACATAAATTTAGCCTTCAGTCAGATTGCTAGTATAGCAAAAAAAGTTTTTTGTACATAAATTTTGCTTTGTTTTCGGCTAATTTGCACAAAAAAAAAACAAATAAAACAGTTCGTAAAAATTTGAGAAAATTACACAATTTTTTTTTTATATTCTCTTCTGGTAGCTTTATTTGTGCACCACTTGTTTCCGGTTTCAGTTTAAGTAACGTTCCCACGCTTCACACACGTTTTAAATACTAAACGTAAAAATAAAAAGAGCTTAAGCTAATCCACTGTTCACGTTCACGTGTCATTAACAATCGGCACTCTGAATGCAATGGGCCAGCGGTGGTACCGTGCACTTGCAATCGATACACTTGCTGTCGCTGGTAATACCATCCCCTTTGTTGAGCGTAAGCTTACCGAACTTGCACTGCATGTTCGGTTCCTGCGCCTCATCGCTAGGCTCCGTACGCCCGTCGATGATCACCTCATCACTGTCGGTCGCTACAATGGAAAGAGAAAAGCGCGCGTGTGCGGGTATGAAATGGGTTGTTGGCCAAAAACTTATGATGTAATACCCCGACGCTACTTACGGCACTTCCACGAGATCGGGCAGCATCGATGGTTGCCGAAGTAGATCGGTATGCAGCCCAACGCGATCCGTGCTCCAGCGTGCAGTTCCAGCCCGCACTGCAGCTCGTGACAGTGCGGATTGTCCACGACGGTGCTATTGTCGAAGCCCGGCTGGCACAGGCACGATTTGCACGGTTCGTCCGCCGGGTACATCCGCTGGCCCTCGTAATAAAGTTTCTCATCCAGATAACACTGGGCTAGCTTTTCCAGCTTCTTCTTGCCACAAACGGTGTTCGCCGCACAGCATCCGTGCCGTGTGTACTGGTGAATGCAATCGTCCGCGGCCGCATCCAGAAACTCGAAACAATCGATACTGGCACACTGAAATGTGGCCGGCATGGTTTTGCTACAAAATCAATTACAAAACGGAACAGATGTAACACTCCACACACAAAAAAAAAATGCTCTCCGCTAGCGGTCAACTTACTTCGTGCAGAAGCAATTGGGCGAACACGAATTCATTTCCTGATCTGCCGGTGCCAGCCGCTCGCCAGACGGATAAATTTTCCCATTGAAGTAGCATTTGTTGCCGTCGCGATCGGTCAACTCCGGGCATTCGTACCTGGGGGGAAAGAATGGGCGCTACACTACACTTGCTCAGGCCGTTTAACCTTCCAGGAAGTACGGGACAGGGTTTACCTTTTCGGGCAGCATTGACCTTCCTCGACGATCGGTTTGCAGCCAAGCTCGCTGTAGTGTTTTGGCGGTGCCGGACACGGTTCTTCGCACGCTCCTGCAATACAAAATGAAGCATGGTAAGGGACCAAGTTACGGTTTTCGATACATTTGTTTCATGTTTTCTTCTCTTTCTCTCTCTTTCTCTCTCTTTCTACAGCACGATCGAATACCAAGCTGTGGGAGCTATAATGAAACGGAAGTGAAGTTTGTGATCATCGCCACGTGAATCTGCACGCTAAACGCTTTAACCGATTAAGCGTGAGTTAAGGCTGATTGTGCATCGAAATATTGTAAATCCATCATCCACCAACACGATCTGTCCCATACGGCCGAGGCCGTATCGTCTCAATGACACACCAAGTCAACGGCGTTTAGCCGCAAGCATTTACGTTTTGTTTGCACCTCGTAGTACCAATCGTCGATATGGCACCATCGAACGCATCGGAGCATAACCAAAACCTGTTCCCTGTTGGCACACTGCTGCGGCGGGTACGCAGTAGGAGTGAAGCAAACACAAACACACGCACCAAGTGTAATGGTGTACAATGTGACGATTAATTATGCACAGTACTGTAGAACCGTTCGCAAACACGTTCTGATAATTACCATGGCACAGAGCAGCGATCGTCACCACTAGCAAACCACTGGCAATGCCGTACCACATCTTTAACGCGGAGAAAAACTGTTGTTCACTTCCTGGCGATGGACGTATTGCCGCGACGTACGGCACACACTGTACTGCGAACACGCACGCGAATTGACCGATGTACGCAGCGCTTGAGACGTTTGATGATTACGACACTGGCGAACGACACGCGGAAAACAAACACGAACGGCACCGGTTACGCTTTCCGTTGGCTGCGTACTGAATGCGCTTTGGCGGCTCGCGGAAACTTTTATACACCGCCACCAATTATTGTGGCGCGCGAGGCGCAACCAATCGGTGTCGGGCCGTGCCTGTATGTTGCCGACGTTGCTCGTGCAGCAGCGAGAGAAATGGCCATCACCTTCGTGCAAGAGCTCGGCTCGGAAGGGTGGGAAGTCGACGTAGGGGGAGGGGATG
>STHB01000010.1:17678243-17726350 GCA_018908115.1 Anopheles rivulorum
GCGTCCAGCGTGGCATTTGAGAACTCCACCGAGTGACGCTGCAGTACCTTCTGTTCGCGGGTTAATACGGCGGGAATTGGCAACTCGCTCGTCTGGTTGCCAACTCCAATCGCTCCACCACCAATACCAATGCCGGCCGTCTTTGAAATGGTTGGATGAAATTTAAGAAAAGACGCGCAAGCCATCGCATCGTGCACCAGACCTTCGTGCCACAGGAATGCCGCAAACACGGCACGCAGCGTTTCCGCAACGGATGGCGAGAGGGCCCGCTTTGGGAGATGTTGGTGAAACGATTGCTGCTGCAGATCTGGTTGCTGCGTTTGGCCATGTGCCACATTCGGCTGTTGCTGTTGCTGCTGCTGGGTGGGACTAGCCGAAGGATGATGCGGTGACTTAGTTTGTCCGGTGGTGCTTTCGTCCATAAACGAACCCTCGGTCCCGGATCGATGGAACCACTTCTGCAGTGCCTTCGCACCACCGCCGACAACTTCGGACAGTGCAGCGGTTGCGGCTTTTCGGAAATCGCCATAGTTAATAGTGTTTTCGTTCTCCTCGCCATCGCCTTCACAATCGTCCGCCTCGATGTCCTCGGCCGTGTCGGCGACGGATGGTTCCTCCTTGGCAGTTGTATGCTCCAGCAGTACCTTCGTCGAGCAGGTGTCCACTATGGGATGGAGAAGCGTTTTGCCCAGATGTTGGTTGTACTGCAGACACCATGCCTCCACGGGGAACCAAGATGCTGGGCAGTGCTCACGAATAGATTCTGCCGTCAAACGCACCCAGACGCCGTCATCGTTTTCAAGCTGCGGAGTTGTTAAGAGTCATTTCGTTAAGAGCCTTTGTGTGTTTAGAGGCAGAACATTTCCCAATAAATTAAATATCCCGAAATATGAACAACAATTGTAACTCAATACACCTTTTGAGCAATCATCAATTCTTCGCTCAATTTGACGAACATAGAAAAAAAAACGTACCTCATCGCCGTAGGCCACGATGCCGTTCGGTCGTACCACACCGATCTGCTCCGATTGTAATGTCGGATGCAAACGCACGCGTAAGCCAGCTGAATTCTTGGCCAAGAATTTACGCAGTTTCGTCGGTGGGTGCACCTTCTTCAGTCCCTGTCCACCGCCCGCCATACCCTTCTCGCCGCTGTGCAGCTTGGGCATTCCACCGGATGCACCGCTTCCGCCGGCACACGTGCCACCACCGCCAGCACCACCCCCACCGCCCGCACCGCCCGCGTCAATTACCTCCAGGCGGTAAATTTCCTCCTCGTCCTCCACCACCACCGGCACGCCGTCGATCTGTAGTGTCAGTTCGTACGCGCCCGCAACCATCGGCGTCCAGACGAAGCCGTACTTATTTTTACCCAAATCATTGGCCGTCAAGATTTCTGTGGTCGCGGCAGTGGTGATGCTGGCGCTGCTTACATTCGCTGCGTACAGGCGCAACTCTTCGAACGAATAGCCGTGATACGGGCGCATGGCGCTGATTGCTTGTAGGCAGCTCTTTTCCTTCTCTTTGTACGTTGGCTCGTAAGGCACGGACGGTGGCGTGGCGGTGGTGGGTGTTCCGGGCGACACTTTCGGTGTGATTGCGTTAACTGATGTGTCGCGCCGAAGGGATGCCTTTACTTCAATCTGAAGAATGGGAACACACAATTTTATGTTTAGGATTTTTTTTAATTTAAAAACAATGTTTGCTTATAGCTTTCTCTCTCACCTTAATGCCGGGAACGAAAATCTCTTCCCCATACTGATCACGTGTTTCCAGCCGAAAATGGGATGGCCACCCGGCCCGGAGTGGCGGTGTTTGGGGGGAAATAATTTTTATCTCACAACGGCTCGGATCGAGCCGGGATTCGGGCTGCAACCAGGCGGCCAAACGGGCACCAGGCGATCCGGCCGCCACGTATATAAAGTCACGCAGGAACTGTTTTTCGTAATTCTTTTCACTGTAAAGTACAGACATTGTATTTTCTTCAATTATTTCATGAAAAACGAATCGAAAAGCTAATGTACGATTTTATGTGTAATATTTAAATTTTTAAATCGAAAATTATGACCACGGCTGGAACCATCGTGTGTTGATATTCTCATCCCTCTCCATACGCAAGAGCAATCTGCGCACGCAACACCGTCTCCTTTGTTTAGCTCTTGACAAACCGTGTGGCAGTGTGTGCGTGTGCGAGAGTGTGCACGCTCGCTCGTCGCAAGTGCGACTTGCAGTACGCAACGCACACTACACCACCACGCACGTACGTACGTTCTGTCGTGGAGTGGGTGCGGCCTCTTCGTCTGGCCCATTCGCCATATCGCTGCGACTTCACCCATTCTCATACACGTACGTGCACGATCGAACGCGATGCACCTGCCAAAGTGACTCTGTTGTTTAGTTCGGTGTAAAGTGACCATTATTGTGCGTGCATCTAATCGTGCGAGAGAACATCTATCCAACCCATTTGCCCAAACGAGCAAACGCACACACGCACGCACACTTTGCTGCTCTTAACGGTCGACGCAATTGCAGGCACTTTGACATTCATCATTCTTTATGTTTTGTTTTTGCTGCGGCCATTCGGATGTTGTTATGGTGATCGGAGCGCGGGTGAGAAAATGTCCGAGGTTGACTAAGATACGCAGCAGCCGTTCGCGCAACAGTGGGAACAGATCGGTCGAAAGGGCCACTAAACCACGGGGTCCACTAGTGTAACTGGAATACAGTGCAGAACCTGTTTTGTGACGGTTTTTTCTCACTCTCCCTCTCTCTCTCTTTCATCTCTCATGGTTGATTAGATCTGGTCTAGCAAACAGTGATTAGACGTTAATTGGTTGTAAAGTGATAGGTGGTTTACAAAACAAGAGCAATTGGTCAAATCGCAGCATGCCACAATTAAGAAGCATCGAATTCTGCACCCAGAACCATATCCCGTGACTATTTTAATGGAAATGGTGCATAATTAGTGTGTAAAGTGAATGTGTGTACCGAAAACAGTGCGCAATGGTGAGATGAAACCGCGACATTAGTCAAACCAATTGCCAGGGTAGTAGTGGCTAGCAAAACAACCAACAAGAAAACAAAAAAAAGTCCAACACCGTACGGAATTCCGTCCGTTTATTTGTACTGCTAATTTTTACTACGGTTAAAAAAGGAGTGTTTTTTACATACACACACACACAAACAAACACACACGGAAAGTCTTCCAACAACCCGCAGAAAACCACCACGTCTAGCTTTTATCGCTTAAAATCATACGCCACTAGGCAGTCTTAATGTTCACACTCGCCCGCTACATGATTCATCGGTACACGGAAAGCTAATCTTTCCGCATCTCGCGTGTGCTAGCAAACGCGATTAGGCCATATAATATCAGACGCCAGCAAATCAATCAACAACAATATACCCGCAGTGCGCAACGGGTGGAGAATGAGACACAAATCAGCGCCGATCGAACGGTCAAAAAGGTGCCATCAGTGAACAACTGCAGTACAAAACGAAGCGATATGGAACCTGGTTGGTTGGCCAGTAGTAGTAGTAGTAGTAGTAGCAGTAGTAGCAGCAGTGCGGTTTGGATGCTGATTCTAGTGATAGCAACCGTCCACCATCCGTTCGCCGTTGTCGCCAGTGTGCCTGTGTCGTCCGTCTGTTCCTATCTATGTACTTGTACGAACCAAAGCTTCGCAACCGTGGACTGTGCGTTCGATAGCACCAAAGGCAACTGGACGGATGCTGCATCGTTCGTGCTCGACGAGAAGCTCCTTCTGCCGGCCAGCGCAACCGCGCTCAACGTTAAACTAATCGCCGGCGGGCAGCTTGTTATAAGGAAAGATTTTTTCAAGCAAAACAACATCAACCATCTGTCGATCGATGGCAGTGAGTCACGTACGGGATCGTCCGACACGGCCGTACAGTTTCATGAAGGTGCGCTGTGCAACAATAATGGCCAATTTCCGGAGATCGTAATAACAAACATTGGCCGGCTGGTGATGGGCAGAAATATATCGTGCAGTAAGCTCTACCTAGCGTCATATTCCGTAGAATACTACCACACGATCTGTTATATTTAATGCCATCTTCTTCGTCTTATTTTTTTGCAGGAGCACATCTGCTAAACATCACGCACGTGAAAGATGTGCTGCTTAAGACTGAATTCCTAACGGTGGACGAGGCGGAAGTGTTAATCCAGGACGTCAGCAATCTACAAATTGAACCGAACGCATTCGGTGGTTCCACATCGTCCAAGGTATGGTTCAAGCAAAGCGACATTATGATTTTTTTTTACTTACACCCGGTGACGAATGGATTCCACTTTTTCCATTCTATTTGCAGATTGAAATTTATCGTACCACTATCGAAAGTCTTCCGAAGCTTGGAGCTTCCTTTCGGCTGTTAAGTTTTAATGAGTGCAACATTAGTGAGATCGTAACGCACGCGTTCGATGCAAACGAGGTAGGACATGTAGAGTTTGACCGGTGTCGCCTAACGACCCTGCGACAAAAAGCGGTCACAGAACGATTGCTTAGCGATTCGTTCATTTTCCGCCGCTGCTACATTCACCGTATCGAGAAGCAGTTTGTCGATGGTAGCGGTTTAAAGAATTTGCTGCTAGAGAGCAACACGTAAGTGAACCGGAAGCGGTGGAACCTTATGTGCCATCCCATCAAATTCGAATGGACCAAATAATCTAACCTAATCCATTGCATCTTTACGCAGGATCGATGAAATTGCTGCAGATGCCTTTACCTTTACAAGTATTTTCACGATAGTCACCGGTAATCACGTCATACGCACCGGCAAGGATTGGCTACAACCGAAAGATTGGCAAAACGTAACGATCGCAGGCAATTCGTTTGGCGAGTTTAATGGCATCACGTTGTGGGATCGGAAAAGGGACGGTGCGGACAGGACGAAAGCTCATTGCTACTTTGGCAACAACACCATCACCAATGCGCTCCCGGATAGTTTTACCTTCGGACACAGTTGCCATATCAGCGCCATCCATTTCGGCCGGGAGTGTGGCTGTACGTACGACAGTTGGTTGAGGGAGCTGGTTGGACCGATTGCTCACCGGGAAACGGTGCTATCCTCCCTCATCTCGCGCGCTTCCTGCCAGGTTGAGGATAGTTTAAGATATTGCTTTAATCGTAGCGAAGCGCCATCGAACGACACGTCCGTCGTCGGCTTGGGGCAAGTCAATGTGCAGTACTTCCTGATGGAGTTTTGCCAAAAGGAAGGATCGAAAAAGTGCTCTTCGTACACCAGTGGGGAGGAAGGGAATCGGAAACCACCACCGCTGATACCATTCGATAAGATAGATGCACTACCCGACGATGACGAGGATGGGTTCTTGCTGGATAATACGCTGTGGATATGTATAGCACTAGCAGCACTTGCTATGGTTTTGCTGCTACTATTCACCGTGTGCTTTTATCGGCGTCGAGTCAACCAAACGCGCCAAACCATGACAACACAGCCGCAATCTTCAAGATCGGGCACAATCCGTTCCGCGTCGCTCAGTCGAAGCTCATTCACTACGGCCGACAGACGCATTATTGCGAGCTCACTGGGCTGGATCAAGGGATCGTACGATCACAAAATTTGGAGCGAAATAAACACTCCAATGCAGCAGCTACTTGACCCATCACAAAGCGGAGGCGCGCTTGAGGAACAAGTCAAGGTACGACTAATCGGAAGTATCCTCGACAGTCTGAAGCGTCACGAAATTAGTGCAACACAAATCGTGGCACTGAATGACATACTGTTCCGGCAGCTGGGACCACCGCCACCGGAACTGGTTGAAAGCGTACGACCAACTAGTGATGCCAATGATGAGCTGGGACACATCTACGATGAGCTACAACTAAACCGTACGCCGATGTTCCCGGGCACTGGAGCTCACAACGTTGGACTGCTTGGTGATTATGCAGCTCCGTTAGATCACGGTGGAATCACCGTTGTCCCCGAGGGCATATACTCCGAGCCCGTGCTACACGATCAGCTGTTGTTGCAGCGAAATGGCGGTAAGCGTGGCATACATGCTTCGTTCTTGTCCGGGTTTAATGCTATTTCTATTCTCTCTCTCTCTCTCTCTCTCCTCAATAGACAATCGGAATCTCATCAGCCCGTACGCCATCGGTGATGCTACGGTGCAACGGAATCCGACTGGTACGGAAGGGAACCTACCGGACGTTATTCTGCTTCGTCGACCTACCGGAAGCACAGCTTGGAAGGCGCAAAGCGAGGAGGACAATGATGACGAGGATGAGGACGAGATAGATGGGGAAGCGGAGCGTAAAACGATGCTTCGTCCAGCAGAATGTGGAGACGGCAGTACCGGCCCTACGTATGCGATATCGATGAAGCAACTAAAACGGCCCCACAGGGGTAACACACCACCACCAGCACCACCAGTACCATCAACGGATAGTGGTGAGGATCAACCGGACGGAACCGATGGTAACCGGTCGGAACATTCCGGCAGCAGTATGCAAACGGTACGGATCGAAGATATGACCCTTGCAGACGATAGCAATGAGCAACAGTAGCAATAAACGCATCGCATTTTTTTCGAGTCACAAAATTGAGCTTCAAACAAATCTTATCACTTTATCACACAAACACCACCAACGCTTTTGCACACCAAGATCGGTGATTCAGACGCGGGTGCGTATGATTCTAACAGATTTCACTCGATAACGAAGTGCATCGCACAAGTGTCATTGTTTGCACGTTATCTTATCGTACGGACACTTGCTGTACACGGCTCGTCTCTGTGTTTGTGTGCCCTTTTAGCAGTTTAGTTTGATGGAAGTGTACCGTGCTCTTCTTTTATCAAAACATCTACTCACTCGGGGTTGGTTTGCGAAAGAAATACCGTCAGCTATTTTCAAACCCATCACACACCACACACTGTAAATCGTACCGAGCGCGTCTGGACGTGTGGTTGTTTTGCCGCACGCAATGGATCAGGTTCGGTGTCGGTTTCGCATCGTGTTGTTGACAATACTGATCGCCATTCGATTGGTGCACGTCTTGGGCGAACAGGAACAGCTGGAAGAAATTGTCCACCAGCCGGTGCATTGTGAGCGCATCGATAATTCACAGTGGAGCCAAGGAAGTGGCAATGATTGGGGATCATTTCACGGTAGGACAGGTGAGCGTGTGTTGCGCTGCGACTGTCACGACAGTGTCCGTTTGCGGCGCAGTAACGAGTACGGCGAACAGCGGGTAAGTAAGTTTTGTTTAACCTTCAGTCAGTTCTATTTTGCTGAGGTGTCAAAAACGCGATATTCAGCTTTAACGGTGGCACCAGCACATGCTGTGCTTGCAACCGCGTGGTACTGCGGTGTAGTTCGCGTCTCATGAGTCATATTTTCCGTTGCGTCACCAGCCAAAATTACGAAGCTTTGCCTTTATCCTGCCACCGTTCGAGGCAACGACCGTGGCCACAGATATTCTGATCGTAAACTGTCAGCAGCTGCTCGTACCGGGCGGTACGTTTCGCGCTATTCGTGCCGGATTCTTGCCAAGAACGATACGCTTCGTCAACATCGAACAGTTGACTCTGGAGTCGTTTGCGTTCGAAAGTGGCAGTCAAACAGGTGGGCTACAGAATGTCAATCCACGCGATCCTCATCCCGTATTTGGACCGATCACTCTCAGCATCGAACGCTGCCAGTTGGAAGAACTGCCGGCCAATGTATTTCACGGTGCACCGTTACGTTCCGTGTTGTTCAGTGCATCACAGGTTGGGGTGATTCGTGCGTTAGCAATCAGTGCACGCTTCCAGCAGTTAATCTTCTCCGACACCGTGATCGGTCAGTTCTCCAGGCACGCATTCAAGCGTGCTCAGATGGAGCAGTTGCAGCTGCACAATGTAACAATGACCGGAGCTTGGTCTTCCCAAGCCTGGCAAGGACTCATCGTAACCAACGCAATACAAATAAGAGACTCCACCTTTCTGCAAACCATTCATCCCGCGGCTATTACCGAGAGCAGTACGTAGCACGACTGGAGAAAAGGCATTACGCAGAATTACGCTACAAAATATGTTCTCCCTCCCTTCCAGGCACTGATGAATTGCTACTGCAAAGGAATACTTTCAACGAGTCTATAGCGGACGAGGCATTCCAGTTGGAAATTAAAAATCGAATACGAATGATCGACAACACCTTCGGTCTGCTGTCGTCAAACCTTTTCAGAGGTATTTGTTTCTCTGGATGGAACTTTTAATGCTCAAATACACAATCATTTACGATCTCCGTTGCAGGTATTAGGATATCGAACGACTCAGCATGGAACGCCCAACCGAACATTCTACTGGAGCGTAATCGCATCGACACGTTCACCGCTTCGAACGATGCGCACACTTTTCTTAACTTTCCACGTAATTTCTCCGTCAATCTGGAAGGTTTCCGTATCGCGCAGCTTGCAACGTGTGAGGGCACCAACATATCTTTCCCAGCATGGCAGGACATCTATTTCCTGCAACCCTTTGCCACGACATCGCGCGATGATCCAGAATCGTACATCTCCGTAGAACAATTCCGTGCCCGGGAGGGTTGTGATTCGGAAGGACCAGATATGGTGCTGGTAATCGTGCTAGCTACACTGTTAGGAGTCACCATACTCGGTGCCGTGATTGGAGGTTTCTTGTGCTGGAGACATTATCGTAAGCGACAGCGAATGATGCTACTGGAGCAAAACTTAGTGCAACCGGTCCCGAGAACCTATCGTGAAACGCAGATACTGCTGAAGCTCGAAACGGTTGGCACACTGAAGACAGATTTTTAATATCGACTACGTGATATAATATATACTGACCGGGTAAACCAAACAATAAGCGGGAAAGAACGACTTCAGCACAAAATCCGGCTTAGGAAAAATGCTCGGACTCAGACTCAAGCTGAATATCCGACGACCTTGGATATTAGTTTGATCAGAGAAGGATTCATAAGGATGGTCTATAGCTAGTAAAGCTATAGAACCACTAAAAACAAGACGAATTAAATAATTAAGTACAAGTGTCTTACTAACTACATGTGAAACTACCAAAAACTACGCTTATTTATCAAGTATACTCACAGAACAGGGAGATGGCAGTCGAGAGCATTGCGGATAGCCAGCATGGCGTCGGGTACCATCAGTCCTTTAGCGAGCAGTGTAGTTCCGTACCGTTCCAGTGTGGCTGCTTCTGGTTCGGTGAGTCTATCGTCTGGATCATCGTCAAATCGCAGCTCCTTTCGTAACAGATTACGCGCACAACGGCCACCGAGATGTGCGAGCTCATGCTCCAGGGCGATTAGAGTACCACCGGCCGTTCCACTACTACCCTCCACAATAGCATGATGCGCATCAACGTGATCACCCGCCGGGATCTGATCTGCATTTTCATATCCAATCACCAGACATTTGAAACCGTACGACTGTTGCTTGGGTTCGTTGACGTACGTCGAACAGGACTCTAGTGAAATTTCTAACTCCCGTCCTGGCAACACCATCGCACGGCCCGGACCACCATAACCCCAGCGTGAAGGAGTGTTATACATGCGCACCGTACACCAATCATCTAAAGAGTCCTTTTCATTGCCGGTGTTGCTACGATCGCCACGCCGATTCGGTATCTTCACCTTAACCCGATCCTCTTCTTGCACCGTACCACACTGCGCATCGAAGGTAAGACACATCCAACGCACTGTCGCCGGAAATCGTACACGGTACGCGGTAAGGCTTGCCGTTTTATATGGATGATCACTTTCCAAGATGCAGTAGTGCGGGCTGGTCGTATTCATGCTGGTAGCCGAAGATGTGATGGTCGTTGTCGCGTTCGGCCCACTGTTCGTCAGGTGTGTGAAGCACTTCCCTACCTGTCTTTGGCGGCGCAGTTCGTTCAGCGCCGTTATTGGTGGAAGAATCTCCTGCACCATGGACAGTACCTCGACCGACACCTTCAAATCCATTCGAATGCATCGTTCCAGCTGGGCCAGTGTTAGTGGTAGCAAATATCGAAACAGACAGTTCACTACCGACGGTGATCGAGTTGTGCGCGATCGGAACAGATCCCACACGGTACGTTTGCGAATCGGAACCGCTAGTACCATGGCCGCGCCAGCCGGTAGCTCCATTTCGTTTCCATTCGCCGCCGACATTCCAGCGCCACTGCCAACAGCACTTCCACTAGCACCACCCCCGCTTCCTGCACCACCGGCACTACCAGTACTAACTATTCCACCGACCGTTGCTTCGGAGGCGGAATCTATTTCGTACGGATCGTACGGAGTACCGGCCGATATTCCGGATCCAGCATTACCGCTGCTTCCACGCAATGTTTCCAGCAGTCCTTTCGGGAGTACCTTACCGATCGTGCGTCTCGTACGTTCAATCGTCGTCGCTGCCGCATTCGAAGAGATCACACCGACCAACCCGGTTGACCCGACGTCCAAATGTTCCTCTATCGGAGTTATGTTATGTTCCGAGTCAATGGCCACACCACCACCAACAACTCCACCGGCAGCTCCACTGCCGATCAAACCGCTAGCACCCCCAATACCAACAACTCCGGACGAAGCAGAAGACGAGGGCGTGGAGGATGTTTCCGACGAAGACGGAGCACGCATGCCCGGTGAGGCGGAAGTCCACAAGGCTAGCTCATGTGCGACTGTTAGCAGTTCGCGACAGCGGCTTACAATAGCTCTAGCAACTTCCAGTGCAAGATCACGCGCCTGCGTTCGACAGTTACCCAGCTCGCGGCCACTACCAATGTTCATTCCACCGTGCGGAAATCCTGAAGTACCTCCAGCAGGAGTGCAATAGTATAGTATGGCCGGTATTTGTCCACGGGACGGTGTCGTGCCGTTGAAGCTTAAATCGCACGGATAGAAACGGAATGTTACCGTGCCGCATGGTCCACGAAGCGACGATTGTCCGCAATCCCCCGAAAGTGTTCTGGCCCCCTGACTGCAGAGACGCAGTGCGTAACGATGGTTTTCCTTAAGTAGGACGGCCCGATTAAAACGTAATTCGGCCATGTGCTGTCTAACTGCCGTTTGATCGTACGATCCTACGATCGATTCCAGCACTTCCCAACGGTGCGAATGTGAATAGGTATGCGAGTGGGTGGAATGATGACTATCGTAGAGCAGTTCCAACTGGTACTCGTAGCTTCCTGAACCGGAATAAACCTATGAACGAAAATGAGTTCCATGTCGTAAAGTAACGTAAGACAAACTCGCATCCCCCAAAGCTTCTACTTACGCATGCACCCACAATCGATATGCCCGAACGATCAACGGTAAAGGCGATCGCATCAGGTCCGAAGTTCCCCGTGTTCCACGTTTTGCCAAGATCAACCTTGCCGAAACGACTACCGGTACTAAACAACCGATTGCTGCCACCCATCGGAGCCAACGGTGGTACCATCAGATCCGTTGCCGGTTGCTGTGTCGCTTCCTCCGGATCACCACGATCACCGCGCTCCCGATCTACCGGGTCACAACCGTGGTGGATGATTTCGGATAGCAGCTTAGCTAACAGACGACACCCGTTACGGATCAGCAATCGCTCCTGGTTTTGATCATCGTCTTGACTCTCGTCCTGATCGCTGTCATCTTCCTCACCATCGCTGTCACCTTCGGTGAGCGACTCATTGCGATATCCTTTCGACAATGGCCAACCTTTACCGGCGTCTCCCTGCTCATTATCATAATCATCCCGAGCGAACGGTCCTCCATCGTGACCTCCATTTTCGGCCACATCCGTTGCCTCATCATCATCCAGCTCGTAATCGTAGTCGACGCCCTCGCTACTTCGGCAACTGCTGGCGCTACTGGTATTGCTGTTGCTGCTGCCACTGCTACTACTGCCACGACGCCTGTGGCGACCGATCCGATCGAGCTTTCTGCGCACCGGATCCGATACGAGCTCCAGCAACAGTTCCAGCACGTCCCGAAAATGCCAATCGGGCAGATGCGGAACGCCCGACTGCCCTCCAGTGTCTGCGCTATTCGACGCACCGACCGTACTGGTCATCTGCTCAATTAAACTCGCCAACAGGTCACGGTTGCGGGAGATCATGAGCGCTCCTGAACTGGTCGACTGTGGTCGACTGGAACCGGAGCCTGTTGCAACCGGTGCCGATTGCGTGGGCGATGTCAGTATCGAGAAGGTAACGCGCAAATTAACGGACGGCTGACAAAGTCCAGCTAAAATTGCACTCAGCAGTAGACGACCGGTGGTTCGCTCTGTACCACTGTTTGAGGAACCGTAGCTGTACCGGTAACGATCGACGTGTGGTTTTACACCAACATGAATTCCACCAGTATCCGACTCACGCAGCAGCAGTAACCGTCTGCACAGTACCTCCCATTTCAACGGGGGCGTTGGGTAAAATATGTCAAAGCAGCGAACAAACGTACGGTGACACTCGGCCAGTACTTCACGCTTTGCCTTGCAAACTCGCCGTCTCATGGAACGTTCCATTGCGGGTAGCGTTACGCGATCGGCCAAAATGTCGATCAGCAGTGTGCGTATTTCGACCACTGCCATCGCCAACGATTGATGATTTCCGGTAACTGACGATGCCATCGGATGAACCGTTGACGAGGACATCGGTGAACAGGTAGCTTGATGTGAAGTACCGAATGGGTTTACAAATTCCGATCGCAGCTGATCCTCGATGTGAGCATCGGCATCGTCTTCGGAAGACCGGGATCCGGTCGGATGGTAGATCGCGTTCAAGTAACGACGGAGCAGACGGAGACACACTCTACAGATGAACGAGAGCCGAACGATAAGCTGTATAAGCGCGGGTGAAAGAAAAAAACATAGAATATTAGTTGGCTTTGTACTCTATAAAGTAAAAATAGAATAAAATATCTCCAAACCACATGGCAATAATATATCTTTGTTTAAAATGTAAAACATTAGCTATAGCTTGTAAGATAAATGACGATATAAAAGATGTAAAATTGCATCACCAACAGCTACCACATACCTTCGCTTCTCCTATTAAACCCGCATTGTTCGTCGTCATTGGGTTGGTGGTGAAAGTTTTCGTGCCACCGCCAGCACCCTTCTTCTGTTCGCCCGAAAGATTGCGGAAAGCATTCCAAGCCCAGCTTAGCAGCGCAGTTAACGATTCGAACGTTTCACGATTAATGCCTGTGGCAAACCGGCGCGATATGGGACATAACGTAACCACACTTTCTTCCGTGCAGGAGTTACTGAGCATGTGGCTATTGGTGGTACCAGCAGTACCACCTACTCCACCACCGGAACCGGCCTTCTTACGACGATACTGAACATTTGCTGCGGTGGCACCGTTGGTTGGGCCCTTAGCACGTCCCGTACGGAACGGAAATCGGCTTTCGCTGGCAACGTTCGGGGCAGGAAATCCATTACTAGCGACATCCGCGTTGCCAATATTCCAACGATTGAGCATAGGAATTGCGGGCACTTCCTCGTCAATGCTGCCAGACCCGAAGGTGGGTGTGAGCAGCACTGATCGATGTTCGGGGACGTCTTCCTCCTGCGGATCGTCATCCGGTGCAAGATCACAAAGTTTTACCTGCCGGCCGCTGCCAAATGCTGTTGAAATTTGAACAAAAACGCCTCAATTAAATCCAGGAACTACTAACTATTCCACTACAATACTTACCACCTGCACTATTTCGTGATCCAGTAAACCAATCCGATGCGTTCACATTAACATTACCATCCAGTGGTGAAGATGAAGATCCACCTGCAGCGGATCCATCTAGCGTTGGTTCAAACGGTGGCCATTGACCGGTTGCACCCAATCGTTCCGTAGCTTCCGTCAGGACATCCAAACAGGCTAGTAAATTAAGCGCTAGCTGAAACCGGGGTACCTCACAGCCATTCCATCGCTGCGGAAGCGCTATTTCCGGACTTAACACGGTAAGTGTCTCGTGTGCTCCGTAGCGCAGTTGATCGCCCTTTTCACAGTCCGGTTGGTACGTGTGTTGATTTGGTTGCGGATGTTTACGCTTCGATTTGCGCCGATACAGCTCCGACGCAATAGGGTTGAAAATCAGCATGCGCTTCCGGATCGCGTCGTAACACCACAGCACATTAAACAACGGATCAAGTGTGAATGAAAAATGCCACCGATTTCTTCGATACGCTTCTTTCACACACACGCTGGAAGCGTTCAATTCGACACGTGCATCGAACTGGTTCATTCGATGCGCACGGCAATGCCCGGTCCGTCGATCGATCGTGATCGAACCGGCTAAATGTGACTGATTGTTTGGGATAAGCACTGTGAAAAATCACGCATACAATTATTCTCCGTTTCGATTATAAAAGCATGTATTACATGTACTTACAAATCGTTGATCGATCCGCTGTTACACTGTACTTCGCCAGTGCCGCCCCATTGATAAGAGATTCCTCAACCTTTATGTACGTTTGATCACCACTGGCCGCGATGAACGATGCTCGGCGGCCCGTTCCCGGACCGAACGAATCAATCGCAACCGGTCCACAGTGCCAGAAGAAGTTTCCATCGTTCACACTGTCCAGCCGACCACCCGGAGCCTCCCGACCGAGCTGGCCCTTATGATAGTTCCCGAACGTGTACACAGCACCACGGCTCGTTAGCACCACCGAATGATTACTACCGGCAGCGACAGAAACCACAGTACCGGCACCATTCGGAAAGCGCACTAAATGTGGCCTTCCACCGGGTGGTGCTTGAAGATCACCGGTGCCTAACTGACCGTACTGATTGCTACCGAAGCTATACACTTCACCCGCGGAAGTAAGCACCAGCGAGTGATGCTGTCCACAGGCAATCTGTGTAACGATCGGTGGACGTCTCGGATCATTGCCAGAATGAGGCAAATCTACACGCTGCGGTGGTACCGGTACGATACGAGGTGTATCGGGATCGTTGGAAGAGATCGGATTCGTAGCGCCGGTGCTGTTCCCCGTACCGGAGTTGCCACAGTGACAGCAACATCCACAGCCACAACCGCACTTTGCATTTGAAGCAGCCGGTGGTTCGGCATGCGCCATTGATGGTGTGGAGTGACAAGCGTTACATGGAGCGTTAGATCCGTTCAAACCATTGGACTGATTCGTTGTAGTCCCGTTTGTTAATGGTCCCACATTCGGCTGGTTGTTTGTAGTAGTAGTCGTCAATTCATCCACTAAACATAAGTTTAAACATTAATTCATACGTATAAACCGTCCACTTGGTGCAACATCACTTACCATTTCGTTCACGTTGAAATTTTCGTCCACACTGTCCCTTGTTGTTGAGCCCGAACGTGTAAAGCTGTCCCAGTGCATCCACTGCAACGCAATGCGCCTTCCCGAGGGCTACCTTGCGTATTACTACATCAGTTAAACCACCAACCACACCGTTCGGTTCACAGTAGTTTGTGTCCTTGCCGTACATAATGAGTTTGCCATCTTTGGTCACAAATGCCGATGTGCCTAGCAGGATGCAAGGTAAAGCGAAAAATGTTAAACCCAATAACTAAACACGGTGAACGATGCTACGTTACATACCATTATTACATGCCACGAACGTAATCGTTTGTCCGTCCAGTTTGTTTAGTCGCTTCGGTTTTATCGCTTTCGGTTGTCGTCTATTAGTTTTGGCCAGTTCGCCATCTTCGCCTCGCTTTGCCGTACCGGTAAAGTACACGGTTCCGTCACCGGTTAACAGCAATCCATGGTTTGCTTCGTGACCGACCGCAACCTGCCGGAAGCAGGTTATTCCCTTCGGCAGCGACGTCAGTTCATTCAGCTTCATCGAAACGGTAGCCTTCGGGGCACTCATAACACAACCAATCGCTCCGGCTACGTTGGCGGAAGATTTAAGACCGAGTGCTGTTCCACGACCCCAGTACAATACTTTACCATCGTCTACCAGCACCAAACCAAACTCTTTGCCGCAGGAAATCGATTGTATACCGGCACCGGTTGGGTTGCTTTCCAGCACTGGTGGAGCTAATCCACCCGGCGGTTGCTGATATCCTCCGTTGTCCACTAGATCTTCTTCAAAGGCGGCCCACCCGTACGTATGGTATCGGTTTTTGGCTAACTTTAAACGCAGCTCCGGTCGTGCATCGTTCTGTGTGGAACCACCCGAGGCGGAACTAACCATCGGAGGATACAGCTGCTTCACCACAAGAATGTCCTCTTCCTGATCGTCCATATCGGTTGAATCGCGCACAGAATCCGATACAGCACCGAGCCAACAGATGGCATCCCCATCCGAAAAGAGTTGACCGTAACGACGCTGGAATGCGGGAATCGGTGCCGTCTGCACGGTTCCTAAGGCGGTTAGCGTTGTTGGATCGTACAGCTGAAACGACCAACCATTGTTGACCGCCAGCTTGTTGATGCGACCATAATACAGCTTGCCCTGAAGGAACGTAAGTCGAAATTAGTATCACAAACATATCGCACGAATTGCCAACGTTCCCACAACGTACCCCCGAATAACCGATCCATCCGGGCACTTCATTTTTGGCGTTCGTTATCGTGACCGCACCGTAGATAAGTCCTTCCTGCGTCCCATTGAAACCGGACCCAATCTTCAGCAAACCTTTCGCAGTGACTAGATACAAATATTTGCCATCGGATGCAACCGAATGTACGGCGGCCGACTCTAGCGGAAGTCGAAACTCGCCGATCAAACTACCACGAGGAACACCGCAGCGAAAGTAATCCGCAATGGAGGCACGTCCCGTCGCCATGGAGAATATGGTGCGTTGCAGCTTTGCGACGCTTTGCGGCATCTGGACGGAACCACCGGCGGCACTAGTGGTGGTGGAACCGTACACCGAATTCATCAGTATGGCGGCCACCGACCGTACAATGCGGCCCGTATCGCCTTTCGCAATGGCGAGTGAAAGTAGCGTAGAACAGGCAAGCGATGACCATGTGCCATTTGCTGCGCTAGGGGCACTATTGATGGTGGACAGTTCGAGCAGTAGATCGAACAGTGGCCCAAACACGGCATCCGGTTCGTGACGCATTCCTTCAGGATCTTGACCTAAAACCGAAAAGAAAGGATTATTTATTGTGCAGTTTTGGCAAACGGCGCACACATCCATCCCAAACACTTACCCTGCAGTATGTCGTACAGCGAGCGCAGCGCTTTGGTAGCGATCCGCGGTTGACTCTGGCGCGTTTCTGCTATGATACCGTACAAGCTGTCCAGACCCGCGAGCACAATCTGCGGCACGCGTTGATTCGCTCCCGATTGCCCACTGCCGACGGATTTCGGTTCGTCCAGTGCCGTATCGATTATTCGCATCGAGGAAACCGATGCCCGTGCCGTCGTTTCCCGTTCCAGCACAATGGACCGGACGGCATGGTACACACCGAACCGGGACGCATTCGACGCTATCTCGTACCGATCCAGGTTGGGTTCCAGCAGCAGCTTCGCTTTCGTATCCTTTTTCGACGCTGCGACCGGAGCCGTATCGCTCGCATCGGACGTTTCGGTCGACAGAAAAATGCTGTTGAAAACCGATCCATAGCGGGCTGAATCGTACAACTCCATCGTCTACCGCGCGTGTGTGTGATGTGATGTCCTAAATTCTTGCCGTATTCCGCACCACCAAAAACACCACAAACCGACCACACACAAAAAACGGGAAAACTAATTTTCACCAGGGCGTCCCTATCGCCCGTGAGTGCTGATTGCAGGTTCCAAAATGAAGACTGGATGTGAAAAATCGATATTTCCCTTTTTGCCATCCTCCGCACGCGCCGACCCTTTCAAAGCCGATGCCGACTTCCCCTCCGGTTCGCTGTTACGGTAGACGCGCGACGTTTGTTTACCAAAACCCAATGACGGACAAGCGAGTTCGTCCTGTTTTTCCCCTTCGCGTCGAATCAGCTGACGATGACATTTCGCGCGCCGAAGGTTTGTTTTGAACGGTCGCGTATACGCGCTTCGTACCCCTACCATAGGCGAATGGAAGGGGAAATCAAAACAGCAAGGGATAAACAAAGCAGTCGGTTTTCGTATTTCCGACAGCACGCGTGCTTTACAGTGCAGCAAATAAATGTGCAGCTCGTGGCTTATTGTACGCACATTGTAACTTTATATAAGTAAATTTCGTCTCAACACATTCGTCACTTAAAAATGAAAAATAAAAGGTTTCGGACCGTTCAGAAATAAAAGCGTTCGGCACTGATGTTCGATTATCGGTTATTTTTATCGTTTACAAATCTTAGGCAATCTATTTTGTCACATTTTCTATTTTTCTTACAGGAAACTTTCCTTCCCGTACCTACGTTGTAAAGAAAAGTTGCATTCATTAGCTTGGACCGTTTTCCCGTTTGCTACAATACAAGACAGTATACTTAAAGGAGGAAAATTAAAGGGCACATAAAGAAGACGAGGGAAAAACTAATGGAAACATTCGTGTTATGCTGTGTTGTGATCACACGCTCATGTACCCATCGTGAAGGGTACATGATGGAGTGAATAAATTAACGAATGGGGTACGAAATTGTGTGCTGAGTGGAAGTTAGAGTTTATCATACATACATATATATATATATATAGGGGGAGGGGCGCATAAGGTAAGTTGAGTGAATGCTTATGTTGTACACCGTAGAATTGACGCTATTTAATAAGTAACTAAAAACTGTTCAACTGCGCTCAAAAACCTCGTCGTTAGTGATCGTGTTACCGCGCGCTTGCCTTCAATAATCATTCATTAGGTAATACGAGAATTAACTAAACAACCGCATATATATTCACAAACCGCGCACAAACAGTGCGGGTAAACGAGGATCTTAATGTGCATTAAGTGCTACTACGGCAGATCACAAAGATACATCCTCATAACGTAAACGAGTGGAGCATTCCAGGCAGAACCAAAACGGTGTTTGGAGCATGTGTGATGTACATTGTGCCGTGTAATGGTTAACAATTACCCAACAGAAACCTTCCTAACAGATGCTCACGCAGTCACGTGTATGTACACAAATCGGTACCTTAGGATTTGTTTTTCGTTTGCTGCGCCTTTACGACTAACTTTTTCTTTTGCACACTGTTTCGTTGTGAGGACGACATGTACCTAGAGTAGACGAGGATGCGCACGGGGAAAGGGGATAGGGCCCCGTTTGTATAAGCACGAATCCATACATAAGCCGCTTCTTCCAAGAACGTGCACGATTTTTCCCCAGCTTTCCGACCGGGATCAGATCTACTAAATAAAGACATCGAAAAACTGAAACCGACCGGCCAGTAATCCGTGTCCGGAGCAGTCTAACTAACTTCTAGGCCGATGAGGGTAGATCCTGTTTAGTTTCGGCCATGAGTAGTCCGCCCGCATTGTTGCCGCCATTGGCACCGCCACCACCAACGACCCCGATGGCCGATGGTAGTGGTGGAGGTGGCGGTGGTGATTCCATAATGTCACCAACGCTTAGGTCATCCAAACAGATGGACGAAAGGAGTACGTGATGCCGTTGAGGGTGATGATGCAGTAGATGATCGTCTAGACTGTTTGCGCCCACCAGCGAAGACGCCGCAGCCGATGACATGAGTCGTGATGAGAAGGTGTATAATTTTTCTAATCCGCTGGCATCCCCGTTGGTGTCGACCAGCAGGGTTCGGGGTGATGCATGGCTGCTCGCAGGGAATGTATCGTCCTGTGGTGTCATGCAACGATCTTCCAGTACGTCCTCCAGATTGAACAGCGTGTCGTTCGACGCAGTGAGAGAGCTTCTCCGGGCAAGAGCTGGCACAGATTCGGTTGCTTCGCACACCACAGGACCCTCGGTGCTGCGGGGTAGCAAACATTTACAAACAACAGAAGAAATTAATTAGTCGATTCCTATTGGTGAGGGCAGCAGAAAACCCAGAAAAAGCAGAACAAATAAAACAGTTACCTTATTATCGTACTCTCCACAATATTGGAGCAGTGTGCGACGCTTATCGAAGGTGGCAAACTACATTCGTCTTCGTTCTCCTCCAAAATAGGCGATAGTGAACGGTTGTAGTTGATAATGATTTCGTTTTCTTCCGTCTCTCGTTCAGGCCGCTCGTAATCGTGTATACCGCCTTGTTCAAATACTTTTGGACTTCCGCCGAGTGCCCTGCAAGTAGGTCAACACATGCGAAAGAGCATTAGGAATGATGCAAACGTAACTATTCAAACAAAATCACTTACTGATCGTGATCGTGCTCGGTACGGGCAGCCCCACCACCGCCACAATCCTGTAAGTAAACGAGATAAGAACAATACGAGTTGAATCATTTCCTTTCTCCGATGACTATCTAATCGGTAACCTACATTGGCTTGCGGTAGCAATTGGCTCAACTGTTGACGAAGCAGATCAAATGTATGATCATCCTGGAATGGATCGTTACCAGCACGATTCCACCCGCTATCGTCTCCGTCGAACGGTTCGAGCGAACCCTTCCACCACGNATCATCTTTATCGTCGTCTACCGCGGCAAAGGCAACGTTGCCGTCCAGCTCCAAATTACCCCATCCGTCGAATATGTTCCCCCGGGAATTGGTGGGCGAAAATTCGTCCGCTTCCAACGGTGACAGGTTGCTACCGTTAGCGTCCATCATCTGCAGCATATACTGACATTTGTATAGCACATCGTCCACCAGTTCTGCCGCCTGCTGTTCTACATCCTCCCGCCTAAGCACCATATCCGTGGGTGGTTCCGAGTAGATGGACGGTGACAACGATTCGTCGCTTTCGTTCAACGGCGTGGCTTGACCCTCGTCCTCATCCTCGTCTTCTTCGCCCTCGATCGCAATATCCAACGCACGCAACGCTTCCTCGATACTGATCGCATCGGCCGACTGTGCCATCGTCGCTGTGACCGTGATGGTCGTCGCAGTTGTAGCTGCAGCTTCGTCTATACTATCGTCACTGACCAGCGGACGTCGTTCGTCTTCGTCCTCCGCGTCAGACCGGGGTGGTGGCAATCCTTCGTCATCTTCCTCACCCGACGAGGTTGGCAATGCTACGGAAACCGCCGTGAGATTACACTTTTCGCTTCGCTCTAGCGATTCATCAAACACATCGGAAAACAGTAGCGGTTCATCACCTGCCACCGGTTCAACAGTCGCGGTGGTAGCAGTTCGTTCCGTCCTTTCATCCGATTCATCGTTTGGATCGAACTCGTCGTACGTACAAGTGAGTGGATCGCTTCTCCGTGTACAGTACGAATCGTGCGGATGATCTACATCGATCTGATAAGTTTCGATCTTATCGAGCAGATTATCAGTTGAAAGCTACAAAGTAATGCAAACGCGTTTTAAATCGTACACTGTCCAGCGGTTAATATTCTCCATATAAGGACACTTACGTTGTTCGGACTCGAAGGGATGACGGCACACGGTACAGAAGAATCTAGCACATTTAAAGCCTTCAGTATGGGGTATTCCGTTGAAATCACTTCTTGTATAATGTCTCCATCCTTAAATTTCTGCAACGATTAGGAGTAAACGATAAAATTTTAGAAACACTTCACAAAACACCACAATACGGCTAGGTTTTCGATGACCTACCTTAAACTTTCCGCTCTTCTTTTTGCAGAAAATACAAAACCCCATTATAAACGAACCAAGGCCAAGACATGCCAGCACCCCGATGATTACAGCGTCATGATGATGTCCTGTGCGGGAAAGGGAACACAATTTTAAACTCTTGAACGGGTTCATTCTGCACGCTTTTATGTAATGGCCCTAAGGAAGGACAAATCGTGGCTTGCTTGAAAGAGCGAGCTGCTACTGATGCAGTCTGCTAATCAAAACAGCACACGATGATCGACTCCCGCAGCATAGCAAGCTGCGCAAACTTGACATTTAATCGATGCACTACGAACATGAACATGCACCGTGGTCGCTCACTCACCTGTATGCACGTACGGGATCGGTATTGCACTACAGGCATGCAGTATGCTCGTGGAAAGGTAAACACTCGATAGAACGTTCCTCATTTTGTCCGTTATTCTCTGGGCACATCACACGGAAATCCATCCAAATTGGCGAAGCTGTCCGATGCTTTACGCTGCGTTACTGCTACTTTCCTTTGCCACATTTGTTGCCGAAAAGCATGCTGCGTGGCTTCTGCGCTTCTTCCCTCAAATCGATGCTTATCCACCAAAACCTCTAACGATAGTAGCCGAAACCCGAAAGTGTTTTTAGGTCCAAAAATATACTACGCTTCCTCGATGCACTTCCAGCCAGTGGAACAGGTTTTTCATCACACGTTCTGCGTTATGACCAGCTTGGCGATCATCTGTTCACCTTGCAACAGCTCTCATTGGCTACGTGCGAGGACGGATGTGAAAACGAGGAAACACGGGATTCGTTTTACATTACGAAAACAACTCGCCAATACTGCGGCCACAGAGTTGCTGAACATGCTGCTCAGCTCAGCATCCCGTACGGACCATTTCTGACGCCACAATAGCTTCAACAAAAGGGGCCACAATTTCTTGTTCAAATCTCGTACAGAAAAAGCTTCCCTTCTGTTCCCGTTTGCCAGGTGATTGTTTGATCGTAGTTGCTAAGAGGGGTACAAGAGAAAAACGAGTTTGTGCTTTTCTCGGACGGCCGTGAAGACAATGCGAAAAAAAGCAGGCAACTTCATCGATGACAGTCCATGACGTCCAGAGCGGCAAGGTGCTTACAACGGCGATGATACCTTCCCCAAATAATCCCAAATCGTTCTTCAGTGACTTTTTTCCCAATAGAAGCAAATGATAAATTTATCATTCTATCAGAGAAGCTGATCAATTATGTTTCTAGTGATTATTTCGGCAATTTAGAGCTGCTGAACAGTTCAACTTGTTTCCTTTCCAACAAAGAAAATCTATTCAGCAAATACATCTCCGCCTGCTGTAACCTTGGTACCGCTAGCTGTCATCAGCCTGTTGGCGTTTCACTTCGATTTGCTTGTCATTGTGAGAAATTTGGCGAATTCATTCTCACAGCCAGCAAACAATTGTTTCTACTGTTGCCGATCGTTCTTAGTTTACGATAAATAACACACATTTGAGTAATAATAATATTCCAAAATGCCGGACCATCTGGGAGACGATATGCGCAAGGTGAAAAGCGACAACAAAGAGGTAGAACCCGAAATAGAAGGTAAATGGTGCTTACTTCCCTTTCCCAATGGTGGCAATAGTTAACAATACGCGTTATGTGTGTTTTCATCCCTTTTTCAGCACTGGATGAGGTCGACATTGAGCTGCTGAAGACCTACGTAAGTATGAGCGCACGGGAGTAGTTTTTATGATAAAGTTCTAACGTTTTTCTCGCTTATCGTACCGTAGGGCCAAGGCCAGTACCATAAGTCGATCAAGCAGATCGATGAGGATATCCAAAAGGCGATGAAACAAGTGAACGAACTGACGGGCATTAAGGAAAGCGATACCGGTCTTGCGCCGCCCGCGCTGTGGGATTTGGCTTCCGATAAGCAAATTTTACAGAATGAACAACCGCTGCAGGTTGGTTGTGATGAAAATGCAGTCGCCGTAAGATATGACCAAAACTAATTGCCTGCCTTTTGTTCCATCCCTCTATCTCTATGTGCACTAGGTGGCTCGTTGCACCAAGATCATTAATGCAGATTCCGACGATCCGAAGTACATCATCAACGTGAAGCAGTTTGCTAAGTTTGTTGTCGATTTGGCGGATTCTGTGGCGCCTACTGATATCGAGGAGGGAATGCGTGTTGGGTAAGAACGATGCACGATCGCTGGTTGTGTTTCACAAGTTTAATTTCACCCATTTTGTTTCTTCTTTCGTTTCAGTGTCGATCGTAACAAGTATCAAATTCACATCCCACTGCCACCGAAAATCGATCCTACCGTGACAATGATGCAGGTGGAAGAGAAACCGGACGTTACGTACAGTGACGTCGGTGGATGTAAAGAGCAGATCGAGAAGCTGCGGGAGGTAGTGGAAACGCCATTGTTGCATCCGGAAAAGTTCGTCAATCTCGGTATCGAGCCGCCGAAAGGTGTGCTGCTGTTCGGTCCACCCGGCACCGGTAAAACGCTGTGCGCCCGTGCCGTGGCCAACCGTACCGATGCGTGCTTCATTCGCGTAATCGGTTCCGAGCTGGTGCAGAAGTACGTCGGCGAAGGTGCCCGTATGGTGCGTGAACTGTTCGAAATGGCACGTTCGAAAAAAGCTTGCCTGATATTCTTTGACGAAATCGATGCGATCGGTGGTGCTCGATTCGATGATGGTGCGGGCGGTGATAATGAGGTGCAGCGTACGATGTTGGAGCTTATCAATCAGCTGGATGGATTTGATCCACGCGGTAACATTAAGGTACTGATGGCAACGAATCGACCGGACACGCTCGATCCGGCACTGATGCGCCCCGGACGCTTGGACCGTAAGGTGGAGTTTGGACTGCCGGATCTGGAGGGCCGTACGCACATATTCAAAATTCACGCCCGTTCGATGTCGGTCGAAAGAGACATTCGGTTCGAGCTGTTGGCACGCTTGTGTCCCAATTCGACCGGTGCAGAGATTCGGTCGGTGTGTACCGAGGCGGGCATGTTTGCCATTCGGGCACGCCGTAAGGTGGCGACAGAGAAGGACTTCCTCGAGGCAGTTAACAAAGTGATTAAGAGTTACGCCAAGTTCAGCGCTACGCCTAGATATATGACTTACAATTAGGAGAGAGAAAAAACCAGGCGCCGGCAATACCTTCGAGTATCCACCCACATTTGTGTAACATCGTATCGTTTGAAAATAAACCAATCCTTTTGGAACAATTGCTATTATGCAAATGTTTGATTCCTTAAAACTGTCGTTTAATGTCCTTAAGGGAGCAAAGTAGTTGCGTTAAATACTGTCAGCTGTTCAAAGACAATTCTTCCATTGGTGTTCCTGTGGCAAAAGCCATAACAAACAATGGAAGCTTGCTGCTTGTAGGCCATTCCTAGAATCGATGCAAAACTATCGTTTCGAAGCTATTCTGAACGTCGTAACAGAGAAGATGCTGCTGTTCTGTTCAAACAGACAACGATGTAGGACGGACATAAAAGAAACCTAATGGGTAGTTCACCCTTTTCGGATCATCTGTTCACTAATTGACGCAATGCCACAGAGTTGATAGGTTTTGTACACCATATTTCCACCCAAACCGGCGATGGCTTCGATGAAAATGTTTATTTCTTTCGCAACGCGCCCATCTCCTTCTTTTCCTCCACGGCTCTGTCTTTCCTTCCTTCGCACACTCGTATTACGTGTTACACACCTCCCATCAAGGCTTACTTCGCCTTGCTGTTCAGAATGATTCCGTCGTACTTTTGCTGGAACCACTTCATCGCGTCTTCCTTGGTCAGACGGTGGATGAAGCCAATCTTGCCAGTCTTGCGTCGTCGCTGGGCAACGTTGTATCCTGAAAACAGACAACAAAAGGTTTACGTTAGTTTTCAGAACTATGTTACTACGATTGAATGATTCAGGCTACAATATACGACTGTGTTCGGTACCCCGTAAAAGAATAGGATAATCGATACGGCCCACTGGAAATTAGGCACAAATCAATTCCTGGGGACAAATATTTTATTATTTGCACCTGACTGAACGCTTCTCCGATGAAATAGAGAAACGTTTAATTAAAGTGCAATCTACATAACATGTGGAACATTCAACATAATGGGCACCTTTTTACATTAGTTTTCAGAAGCATATGCTACTACGATTGAGAACATGCGATTGTGTTCGGTATCCTGAAAATGGTAGGATAGTCGATATGACCTATAGAATATAAGGCACAAATCAATTCCTGGAGACAAATAGTTTGTTATTTGCACCTGACTGAACGCATCTCCGATGAAATAGAGAAACGTTTAATTAAAGTGCATTCTACATAACATTTAAAACGCTCAACACAATCGACACTCCTTAGTATATCCTATCACGATCTTTAATCAATTCGATAAACGATCGTATGAAACAATCACTGCATTACTTTCACACCATAAACAACAGCTTTTTGTCGATTTCGCACACCATTGTTGTTGAAAAGGGCCACCCCCACATTCGTTCCACCGTACATCATCAACATGCACCATACCTTATCGTAAACAATTTCACACTCACCTGGACGACCGAGCACAACGTAGAAGTCCAATCCATAGATACCGATCGTAGGATCGTACTTGATGCCCAGATCGATGTGTTCCTGGATGCCGAACCCGAAGTTGCCGGTCTGGGAGAAGTTATCACGACGCAGCTCGTACTCGCGCACCTTCAGACCACGCTCGAGGATCTCCTCCGCCTTGGCACCACGCACCGTACAGTGGACGGCAATCTTTTCGTTACGTCGGATACCGAACGAACGCACGGTGTATCGGGCCTTCGAGTAGACGGGCGTCTGGTTGGTCAACTGTTCCAGCACCTTGGCGGCACGTGTCAGCCTATCACCGGACTCACCGACGCAAATGTTCAGGCAGAGCTTGCGGATACGCAGATCTCGCATGATGTTTTTCGACTTGTCCTTGCCCGATGCGGGCTTGGCGACCTTCCCATCCTTCGCTGCCTGTTGCCGCGCACACGACGTGGGAAGATAGAAGCAGAGAGTGCCGACTTAATTCATTGAAAAACAAACACATACACACACATTTCGCCTCGAGCGATGCCAATGGTTTGCTGGTTCACCAGGCCGTCTGTCACGATAGCAATGCTCCCATCGGCTCCACGACTGCGCTCAACTTACCATCTTTGCTACCTAAAACAAGACAAAAGAACATTACATTAGGCATCTCCATACTATTCGCCATCGTTTCGCGACATTTTTCGAAGTAGTAGACTCGGTTTCGTACCTAAAATTAGGAGGAATTCGTAGCAGACCGTGGTACAACGCGTCCACTAAACAACAAATTTCACCGGAAAAAGAACTGTCAGAAGACCGATGAACAAAACCTCATTTCCGTTTTCGTTGACAGTTTGCAGTGCGCAATGACACAAATGTGCTCCATTTACAACGAGGGTACCGATTTCTGCACTTCTCTCGATTCCGGTTGATGATGAACAAAGAATGTATTTACGCCCTATCGCATCACACGTACGTTTTTGTTAGTTTGTTTTTAGTTTTGATTATTCAAAAACTCCAACCAGTCAAGTGTGAAAAGAGTTTTAAGCATTTAATACTCGAATATATGGATGATTTATTTACCACAAGTATTGAACCACCGCTACTATCCTGAAAAATCGCTGCGGCAAAAGCGTTTTCCGTTGATGCACCCTGTATGAAATATCAACTGTGGTATTTGTTGAAGTGGATTTAAAATCAATAAAATATTTAATTTTACTTTTCTTCTGAGCTAATAGTTAAAATAAGAAAAAAATACTCAAAAATTCGGAACAAACATTTGTATTGTTTCGTTTTATAGAAGATATAATTTGATTAATTTTATAAAACCTTCCTTGCTTGCGCGCAATGATTATCCGTTGGATGGCCTGTGCAAGCACATATGATTGTAGCATAACTTTGGTTTGATTTCCTTTACCATAATAAAAACCCACTTAAAACATGGTACCTTGCATTCGACATCGTTGTTTAAATATTAGTTATTATCAAACCATATTTTGACCTTAATCCTCTTGCTGCAGTTCCCATTGTTTCTCGCAAACACGTTGAAATTTGCGTGATTTGTTTGTCGCGATCTCAACGATCGCTAGTCCAACCCCGACCGGTCTGGAACATTTAATTTTCTCTCGCGCAACGAAACGGACCACGTCTTCGTTCGTCCAACGTGTGCTCGCTTGTTCAGCTTTCATCCCTTCAATTCGTGGAGTAATACCGTGATTCTTGCCCATCATCCCACTTTCTTACGATGGCCCAATCAAGCAGGTGCGTATAAAACGTTGTTTTTTTTTTGGTTTGTTTTTGTTTACACATTGATTAGTGACGCAATGCATACAGTGCAAATTATCATTCGTTTTCAAGAGAACGAAATGAGTTCGCTTGTGATCGATAAGGTAAATAATATTCGTCCATAGAAATAGAGATCTTGTGCGCTATTCGCACCTGCCGATAGAAGAAAATATGCGTACGCGTGTCAAAATTTGCACGTTTCCGTTTTGTGCGCTATTTTTATCAGATTTGTTTACCACTTGTCTGTTGGTTCTGTGATTGATGTTTTGTTACACAGAAGCAAAAAAACAAATCATAAGCAACAGTGACTCTAAGGTGGATTTTCCCAACAAAAAAAACTAGTTTGTGTAATTTCCACTTTCTTGTGCAAAAATTGTTGTACGACCCGCAAACGTGTACATTCCCAAAGAACCCCCCAGAATAGAAAAAAACCACATTGGCCACGCTATCATTCGCATTACAAATGACTGTTTTAATTGCATTCAAATCGAATAGCGTTAGCATGCCACTAGTTACGGTGATGACGATAATTACATGGATTCTTACGTTTTCCCACTGTTAACGGTCATGTGTGACGCTGCACTTTTACATTACATGGCCTTGGATTCCCGTGGCATTGTCGGGGAAAATGTTGTCAACGACGGGCTTCGGTAATTCTAAACCACATAGGAAATGTGTTTAAGGATCTTGTTACAGATGTAACATTGATGTTTACGGTAAAATGTTTCTCACTGGCTCATCCCCGCATTTGTAAACCGAAAGCCCAGGGACCATCCTGTCGTTTGCAGTTTTGAAATTAAATTGCAATTTTATCTTCCTTTTGTTCAGCGGTAGAAGATAACGCTAAACGAGTCGTAAATTGCTCACCATACACACCATTCAGGATATCTTAGATAACATTAATCGTATTCTATTGAAAGAGGTTTATCGTGCGAAAGATAACATACCCAAGACATGGAACACAACTGACCGTGTCCCAAAGCCACAACATACGCACCCCTAAGCGAAGGAAGGTTGACTGATTTAGAGTTCATTGTCAATCTCCGCGTTCAGTGAACCGTTTGTCGGCGGTTTCACTCACCGCCGGCAATTGGCACTTGAAAGGATTCTTAAATAGACGCGTACTTTTATTCATCCCTTATGTTGCTACAATCGCTATCACCAGCTGCTGATAAGGGCAAAACACACCCCAAACCACGTTTTTTTAGGCGCCATTTCAAAAAAAAAATATTTAAGTAAAAATCAGATATTTTCTTCAACTAACTTTAAGCACTTTCGGATAAACAGCTCGCTAAATAGTTTGAAAAATGTTATCATCCATTAAGTCCTAGTATGTCATGCTTTTTCTCGTACCGTTGACGTCGTGATGCTTCGTCTTGTTTTTATTCCAATCGGCCATCAAGACCGACACAATAATGTACTTTAAATATTTCGGGATGTCAGACAGCAAGCAAAAAATAAAAAGGAAAACGACATCTCCCAAAAGTGATAAGAAGTGTGCGAACCCGTCACGGCAAAAATGATCACCAACCTCAACGCGACCCTTATCAGGCGTGGTAACTAAGGCGAATAAAAAACATTTGAAAAAAAAAAACAAGACAAAACGGATACCGTGTGCGAGGTTTTTGTTTTCGACTTTACGTCAAAGAATAATCAGCTGTCTACGTTCTAGATTGTCCATTTAAATGTGTAAACTTTTCTTACCTATGCTCACCCTGCAGCAACGATGGTTTCCTGCCCCAGCCGAAGGGATTCGCTACCAAGGCGATACACGTTGGACAGGATGCGGAGCAGTGGACCAGCATGGCCGTTGTCCCACCGATCAGCATGAGCACCACGTTCAAGCAGTCCGGTCCAGGACAACATGCGGTACGTTTAGCACTCGTACGGCTTTTTAGCTCCGACGCTGATGTTAATATCGGGTTTCTTTCCATTTTCACCAAAGGGTTTCGAGTACGGCCGCAGTGGCAATCCAACGCGTGGCGTACTGGAACGCTGCATCGCCTCCCTTGACAATGGCCGTTTCGGGCTTACGTTTTCTTCCGGGCTCGGAGCAACGACGACGATCATTACGATGCTGCAGAACGGCGATCACATCGTTGCTGGTGACGATCTGTACGGCGGTACGAACCGTCTGCTGCGTAACGTTGCACTGAAGATGGGCATCGAGGTTGATTTTGTCGATCTTACCAACCTGCAGCTGGTGGAGAAGGCAATCAAACCGAACACGAAACTGTTCTGGATGGAAACGCCTACTAATCCGCTGCTGAAGGTGGTGGATATACGTGCGGTTTCGGAGATTGCTCACAAGCAACCGGGTGTAAGCAGCAAACGAACATATTAGATGATGCAAATCGATCGTTCTTGACACGTTTTTATGATTCTTTCTCCCTTACCAGATCGTGGTGGTTGTGGACAACACATTCCTGTCGTCGTATCTTCAAAGGCCACTCGATCTGGGTGCGGATGTCGTTATGTACTCGCTCACCAAGTACATGAACGGTCACTCGGACGTCATTATGGGTGCCATGGTTACGAACGACGAGCAAGTGTACGAACAGTTGAAATTCTTGCAAAACGGTACTTTCATTTAAACACTTTTTAAGTTGACATGGTTTTAAAGACAAACGAATTTAATTTCATTCCAGCTGCCGGAATTGTACCATCACCCTTCGATTGCTATCTGGTAAACCGTAGCTTGAAAACACTCGCCTTGCGTATGGAACGTCACAAGAGCAATTCGTTGGCCATTGCTAAGTTTCTTGAAACTCACCCGAAAGTGGAACGTGTTCTGCATCCGGGACTGGAGAGCCATCCACAGCACGAGCTGGCCAAGCGTCAAACGTACGGGCACAGTGGCATCATGTCGTTCTACATCCGTGGCGGGCTCGAAGAGTCCAGCAGCTTCCTGAAGGCACTGCAGGTGTTTACGCTCGCGGAAAGCCTTGGCGGGTACGAAAGTTTGGCCGAGTTGCCATCCGTAATGACGCACGCATCCGTCCCACTGGAACACCGGCAAGTGCTCGGCATTACCGATGGGCTGGTACGTTTGTCCGTCGGCCTGGAGGATGTAGATGATCTGATCGCCGATTTGAAGCAAGCACTGGCCAAGGTTTAAGATGTAGGTCACGTACGATCAAACTGGCGTTTCGTCTGCTCATTAAACAGGGGAAGGAAAAAAAAACAACAACAATAAAGGACTGCCATCGAAACTTTGAAACCTTTGCACAATGATTTTTTGATTTATTGCTACTTGAGTTTGTGGAACTGTATTGTCCTATAATCGCACTATGTTTTGAGTGTTGTGTTGTGTTTGCTAATAATTTTCTACTATATATTACAATGTGCTATCTAAAGGGAGGGGTTGCACATTACAACTTTTACCTTACACGTACCTTAAGCTACATGAAAGTAAGATAACAAGAAGAAAAAAAAAACATATTCAACGAATGCCATCAACATTGTACCGGTCGGGATCATTTTATGCTACTCTTGGCTAAGGCTAAGCACACCGGACACAGATCATTCCGTTGCGAGGCGCTTAACAACGGTGCAGCGGTGGAACGATTCCCATTTTCATCGCCACCATCACAATCATTACCGTCGGCTTTACAATCGATCTTTTGCACTGTTTGGCTATCATCGCCTTCTTCCACGTGGCAGCTCAAGTGATAAAAATTGCTACAGCGCATACAAGTGCTTAAAGTATCGGCAGTGTTTCCTACGGAGCAAAAGCAAACAAAAAACTACATTATTCGATTATCTATCAAAAAACTTAGTTCACAAGACTTACCATCATCTTTTTTGCAAACTAAGCAAAGTTTGTTCTTCGGCTCCATCACACCGCTTTCGTCATCTTCCCTTTCTAGAGAGTTGGCTTGGAAGGTAACTTTTTCACCGGCGGATGGTTCCTCCGCCGGCAAGGAAGACGGTGCCGGCATCACTAAGCTGGACCAAGGTTTTCTTTTTTTAATTGATTTTTCCGCCGACGTTGCGGTGAACAGCAGGCGCTTGTTTACGTTATACCGTCGCTTCTGTACAATGTAAAACTGCTGCTCGTAGTAATCGAACCGCCCGTAATGGAAATCTTTGCGCTCGGTACTACAGCAGCTACGACGCTTGCGTTCGTTTTTGCGTCCCTTTAGAAGATTGCTATCCTCGATCGTGTACAGACCGAAGAGCTTTAGAAAGCTGTACTGTTCCCACTCATCGATGCTGGTTGGCAATGTGCAGGGAGGTTCTTCCGGTGGTAATAACCGTTCGAGCGTTGAATCATCCGACGTACCATTTTCGGTGGGCTGCTTGCGTGTACTGGTGCCACCACCAGTGCAGGACGTTCCCGGTGTTGAGGCCCGTGAGTTTGATGAATCGGACGACACTGATGAGCAGCGCTGTTCACCCGCATTTACGGAACCAGCCCGATTGTTCCGTCCACTACTTTTAACCGCCGAAGCGGGTGGGCTAGTAGTTTGGGGCTGTTTTATGTTTGTCTTTTGCGAACTTTTCGCCTTATTTAGCGCTTGTAGAAGATTGCTGCGGCCACGCTTCACTGCAGCCGATTCCTGCAAGGTGATCGTCGGTGAATGATCTTCTGCCTCAATACTGATTTCCTGCTCGATCGGTTCTTCCTTTATTTCTAGCTCGTGCTTCACCGTCACGACGGGCGTTGTCGATCGAGAACGAAGCATTTTCTTCAGCATAAAAGGCTGTTCGGGCGGTGTTTTACGCCGGTTCGCGGCCGTTGTCCTTGTGACCGTACCGGCTGGCTGTGTTGGCGGGGGAGGCGTTGGCGGTGCTATCGGTGTGCTCGGCGGTGTCAGGGAAGGCTCTTGCTTTAAGGCAGCATTGGAGAGATCACGTTCTTCTTTCGGTTTCAACAGCGAGGTCTGCAAAACCGGTCTTTTACGCAGCCGCTTATCTTGCAGCTTGGTCCCATCGGGCAGGGCGGCTGTGGCAACGTCGCAGCTTTGCACCGGTTCCAGTCGATACTTTTGGTACAGCTGGCTCTCGTTCAGCCGCTCCGAGACGGCATGCGGTGTGTATGCTGCATTGCAGTGCACATCGGAATGGTTGGATAGTACCCATGCGACGTAACCATTCGCAAGGTCATCACCAAGTACGATGCGCTTTTCGTTGGCCGTCTTTCGCTGGAAATGCTTTAGCCGGATTGTCAACTCCATCACCAGCCCACTCTGTTCCAGACCGATCGCTCTCATTTCGTTCTCCAGCTCGAGCAAATACTTCCTTACCTGCTCTTGCTGGGGTGAAAGATCGCACATTAGTTTCCCTGTTCGAGGCCAGCGTTTTCGTGGGATGTTGGATGGGATTTAGCGATTGCATTAGTTAACCTACCTGATTCACCGACAAACTGTTGCATCGCTCAACAAAGTACTGTGGACATCGAAAGAAAGGAATTGCATTTTCACATCGGTACCATAAGTCATGATAATCGCGGGTGCAGTGCAGCACAGGGACGAACATGTTTTTCATCGAGCGCACACGCACACTGCCACGAGCAACAAAACCCACCTGATGCACTTTCACGCAGTCCCGTAAAGATCGTTGGCAGTAGGCGATATCGTCCTTCAACGTGTCCGGTATCAGGAACTCTTTGATGACTTTATGCTTCTGGCTATCGCTAACCATTTTCTGCTTTTCCTAGGGCACTGTGCTACGCTGGAAAGAACGAAATTGTCGCACTCATCTGCTTTCTAGGCAAAAAGGAATGTTATCCCACCTGAGCGAAGTTATCAACCACACACGCACACTACACGACTGCAATGACCATATGGGTTGACAAGTTGCTGAAACGACTGTCAACAAACGGAACTTTTACGTTGAAAGTGAAATTGTTGGCGATAAATAGAGAATATATGCTGGTGTTGTTAGTTAAATAACACATGCAGCATATTGCATGCAAAAAGATAGAAAATTAAACTTACATTCCCTGTCAAATGTTTAACAGAACAAGGGAAAACAAGGTTGGGAACGATATTAATAATTGTAATTTATGTACCTTTTCATGAAATGATGTTCTAAATCCTGCTGATAGCAATGACCCCATGACCAACCTCACTATCTGAGTAAAAATATAAGGAAACGAAGAAAAAAAACAAAAAAAAAATATTAAATGCCCAACCTTCCCACCGTGCCGTCGTTCGTCAGCTGTCATTTCAAACTCGATTCAACGTAAACAAACAAAAACCCATCGTTGCAAAAAAGGATCGCAGCCGTTCTAGTGAAGAAATGCATAAAAACGGTAATAATTTACCATATTTTAGTGTTCAATAGAGAAAACATCGCTCAGTCTTGTGCACCAACGTTGGATACATGATTAGTTCAGTAATGCTAAGCAATTAAAAGGGTAAGAATTGGTAATCTTCTCATCTGCGTTAATTTTCCGACGCATTCCACTTCCATTTCTATCGCTATCAATGATTTTCATTATGCAAACATATTAAAACATATTCCAATTTGAAGATAATACGGCTTATACGGAGAAAACTTATTCCACGGATGTTTAATCACACTCACTGTTACGAATGTTTATTGAACAAATTTACTTCTGGATTTACTTCTTAATTCTAAATGCAGGATGTTAAAATGTAAATACTTACTCAGATTAAACTAGTCAAAGAATGGCAACAATTGTTTCAATCAAACCAAGTATTTCTCGCGGTACGAAACACTTGTGCTATCACTCAACTGCGCTTCCTTCAGTATACCGTCCGGATGTTGAGGGTCGAAAAATAAGATCTGTTGACCATGATGAAACCGTGGTTTTCCACTCACATCACCATCTGCCTTCTCTGGTTCGGTTATTTTCGGTGCAATAGTACCACCGTCAGCACGGCCTTCTCCAGCACCGTTGGAATTGCCGTACCGTTTAGCCTCATCGTGTACGATACTTTGAATAGTGCAGGATTTGTTGGTGCATACGCTCAACATTAGGTGCGGGTGATCATCTTGCTTCTTATGGCGATGTTGGGCCGATTCTCTTCCGCCCGGTTCGGTGCATAGCTTTAGCACGCGAACCGTTTTATTCGAGTACAGCACAAACAGCGTATCGTTGGCTTGGATCATTCGTTTGAGGTTAGTTATGGCATGAGCTGTGAAAATTTGAATATTTTGAAAGTCCTAATACACATTCCTCCAATCGGATAAGAATGTCATACTTATTACTTACCAACTTCAGGTTTAACCAACAAAATAGGATCGTACTCTGATTGTACAAAGTGACTCAACCGGATCACTGTTTGATTGCTGGATAGTACCATCTGATGATGATCGTGCAATAGAAGATTCTCAAAGGTACGCAATGCATCGTACGGTAAGCGGCCACCAATGCGGTTGCTCAAGTCAATCACTTTCGATTGCACTAAGGAAACTTCCGGTGGTCCTATCTTCGCGCTGAGCACATTCTCCATGCCGAAATTTTCATCCTTTTGCGTCTGCACATTCCATACAATGATGATCCCGGTAGAGTATAGCCCAAACACCTGTGTAGGAGAAAAACAAAATCTCGTGAGAATTGCAAATATGTTAATCTCCTAAGTTAGCTTACCTGATTAAATGCATTTTCATAACCAATCTCCACACTACTGTCTCGAATTGCTGGCACGGGAAGCACTTTTATAGCTACCATTTCCCAACAGTGGAGTTTGTATTTTTGCTGCAATTTGGGAGCTAAAATTTGATGAGGTGACAACACTTCGATGTGACTTCTTCCTGCATCTCCAAGCCACATCTGGAGGGTCCTAACAAGAAGAGAGGGAAAGACATGATAATTATAAATCATAATTAATTCTCGATTTGTTAGATTTCTTACCCATCACTAGTTCCTCCAAACACCATCATATGCTTTCGGTATTCATAGTCAATGCAAACGATAGTGGACCACGACGCGAAGCGATACATTGGCCTGGAGTACGTACCACGTGCCCAAAATTCAAGCACAAAACGGTCACTCCTGTCCGACGAGTGTACTAATTTAATGTCAAATTCCGGACACATTTTCCCACCATCGAATGAGCGTACTACGTCGACAGTAGATTTATCGATTTCCCTTCGATGTTCCCTTGCTTCATTTGCATATGGCTCCCTCTCATTATCATGCGCTTTTTGCAATCGAAATCGTTTCGACTCGAGCAATGCTTCCATTGCAGGTGCAACTCGGCGTAAAAGTTGCAGAATGCTGCGCTGCTGTTTGTGGTTTCGTTTGCTTACGCTAGTATTTGATGGAGAAAATCTATTGCTGGAAGTGGCCACCGGGGAAATGCGCCGTTCCAAAGCACCATTCAGCGTGGAAAACATTCGTTCTATGTTCTGCAAACTGCTGTAGCCCTGAATAGCGTCATCTTCATCATTATCGATCGCACGATCATTCCAGTCATCGTCCTGCTCGATCATACGACCGCTTCGAAAGCCTTCGTGCATACAGGTCGATCGTTCTCGTACAGAGGTTCCGTATGTTTGGGAAGCCGTCGACACTAAGCTGCAGTCAGTTTGAGTGTGTTTCCCATACGCAACCGTACTTGTAATGCCAAAGTTTGTTCTCAGTTCGGCGTACTCCTCCGGATCGAACTGGTACAGCTGTACCGTAATGTCATTAAGCGATATTTTACTTAAAATATCAACGCTTCTTGCATTTCTAGACACATTCGGCTGTGTCTTTACCTCAGCCGGAGGTTGTACTACAGCGAATGTTTCACTTTCCTTCGGAGCATTTGAAACATTATTATCCTCGCCTTCATCCTCATCCTCGTCGTCACCGCCTTCCGATGAAGAGTTGTTAGATTCCGTGTGTTCTGCACTGCTTTCCGAACCGCTGGACCGTTTCGCACTGGGCTGGCTTTCATCGGATTCAAAATCTGACTCGTAATCATAGACCGGTTCGGGTGTCGGTGGTTTGGGAACGCTGACTTTCGGTGCAACGGGAACGACTTTTTTCGGTACGCTCGTCGACGCGGTTGAACCTTTCGCTTTGACGACTTGCTGTTGTTTCGGAGTCTCGTTGCGTATCACGGGTTTATTGAGCGGCTTTTTCACTACTGTAGGCCGATTTGACCTTGACGGTACGGTTGGTTTTCGTGGTCCAAATGACATCTGTGAATATGGTGTGAAACACATCGACACGCTTATTGTATTACTTGTAGCTGTTTTTTAAACAATTATTAAGGGGAAAAACAAGAATTTAATATAAATTCATTTATAGGGGAAAAGTAATTTGAGTAATATTTAAGGATTTTTGATTGATAACTCTTCCACAAAACCATGATCATACCGATCATTAAACCGACCCGGTGGGGCAAACCTACAGCAGTGTTCGCAAACGGTTGTACTGGCGGTTTTACAGTCTTNTCCTCGCCTTCATCCTCATCCTCGTCGTCACCGCCTTCCGATGAAGAGTTGTTAGATTCCGTGTGTTCTGCACTGCTTTCCGAACCGCTGGACCGTTTCGCACTGGGCTGGCTTTCATCGGATTCAAAATCTGACTCGTAATCATAGACCGGTTCGGGTGTCGGTGGTTTGGGAACGCTGACTTTCGGTGCAACGGGAACGACTTTTTTCGGTACGCTCGTCGACGCGGTTGAACCTTTCGCTTTGACGACTTGCTGTTGTTTCGGAGTCTCGTTGCGTATCACGGGTTTATTGAGCGGCTTTTTCACTACTGTAGGCCGATTTGACCTTGACGGTACGGTTGGTTTTCGTGGTCCAAATGACATCTGTGAATATGGTGTGAAACACATCGACACGCCTATTGTATTACTTGTAGCTGTTTTTTAAACAATTATTAAGGGGAAAAACAAGAATTTAATATAAATCCATTTATAGGGGAAAAGTAATTTGAGTAATATTTAAGGATTTTTGATTGATAACTCTTCCACAAAACCATGATCATACCGATCATTAAACCGACTGTTACCCGGTGGGGCAAACCTACAGCAGTGTTCGCAAACGGTTGTACTGGCGGTTTTACAGTCTTACGTAATACGCGTTATTTGAACGCGGTTTCGGGGTTTGTCATTTGGCCACGGCAATAAAGTTACAGCAGCTCCACGTACAACCCAGTGCGCGCACAAAGCGTGAAAATCAGTCGCAAAAAGTCAACCTGACGTGTATCGATTGAATGATTGATTGTACTTTCTGTGCCAGCGGTTCCACTTGTTAGGCAAGCATCGAATATCGAATTGAAGTTGAAGAAATGGAGATGATGAAGTGATAAACATTTGGAAATTACAAAATATCGTGAAATAATACGTTCGTTCAATGATCGTGCGCCGATCGATGATCGTGTCATAAAGTATTATAATTTTAATTTTATATTGTTTTAATTTACAATGATTTAAGCATTATATTTATAGTTGCGATAGTTGTATAACATCACAACTGTTTCAGCATGGAATCAAAATTTTTGCTACGATAAGCCAGAACGATGTACGTGGTGCCGAAATTGGCCCACCACTGTAACCCCGGTTAACATGTGAAAAGTCTTCCCAGCTGACCTCAACCCGGTGGGAAAGAACCGGTAATTTCATGGCCAAACATTGACGGTGACTCAGTAGCTTCGATGATTTTCGATCTTTTTCGCGCTCTCTTTGTCTCTCTCTCTCTCTCTCTTCCTCATTCCCTCCTTCTCTATCTATTTGCCTAAGTATAAGGAATAAAACATTCTAAGCAAAAACCACTTCACTCGATCGATTGTCGATCGTCGCAATGTATGTGATGCTCGTTCGGCGTTTCGCTATAAGACAACGGGTCTGACAGAGTGGTGCATTCGCGTCACAGCTTCTGGATTGTCCATTAACCCTCCCAATGAAGCGTTGGCCGAGGCTCGAAGCTCAAACGGGTTTAGATACACTCTTTTCTTCCTTTCATCCATTCGTGTGTTTCTAAATTTTTCGGTAGTCTGTGTCTCTCGTTCCACCGCCTCTCGACAGTGTTAGTGGAAACCACAGTCGAGCAGCAGCAGTTTCTGGCTGGCTCTGTTGCATAAAGCGAAACCTGCCGAACGAAACCTGTCGCTGTCACGCATGGTGCGCTTTTGGGGTGGTTCGAATAGATTTTAGTTTTTGCGGCCGCTAGGACAAGCTGCTGACCGTCATTTGTCTGTCGGCCAACGGCGACGCATCTCAAAACTTGGGAATTACGTCCTGCCTGGGCGGTGGGCCCTGGGGCCGGGATGCGAAGGAGGTGAGACGACAACCGGCGACGGGTGTTGTTTTGGTTTGATTGCTTTCTCACACACGCCGCTGTGGGCTGGACATTCCCGAACGTTGTCTCTCCCTCGTGCGTCTGCTCAACGTCTGCTTGTAGAGGGCGCGCGCGCGCGCGCTCTCTCGGCACCGTAGTGTTAGTGTCCGTACGCAGGGGTTGCGCGTATTGTTTAAGTCCATCATTTTGGTATGCGTTCGAGCCAGTCGGGTTTCTGCGGTTTTGGTGGATTTACCCCGGCACGTGGACGAGGCCTGGGAAAGGGTAATCGGGCTCGGACCGTACCTTTTGCACCGCGCCAGCCGAACCGAAGCCGTCAGATCGTTTGCGATCGCGGACGTGTGTGCGCGATCGTTTCTCGCCTTTCCGACGAACTGGTGAAGTGAAGTGCCCCAGAACAGGGGCTAAAAAAAAAAAAGGGGAAGATAGATTACGAACCTGTGCCGGATTGTTGTTTTAATGTGGTGTGAGATTTTCGAATAATTAGTTCATATACGCGAAACGAACGGGAGATCGAATAGCGTTGCAAGGCGGTTCAACACGCTTAGCATAATCTCGGCCCAAAAAAAAAAAAATCGTTCGAAATGTTCGAAATTCAAACACCCCGTGCAATGGGGCCCGTACGGTGGGCGATCGTTCTGCTGTTGGTGGTGTTGCACGCGATTGCGGCAGACGCCAAATCACAACCGTCGAAACAGTGTAAGTGGTGTTGCAACCGTTTTTGGGGGGAGCCAGTAGTGATCACCAGTTGTGGGCGCAGTGCTTCTTTCTTTTGTTGTTTTGGTTTCTTTTTTTGCACTATTCAATAGTCGCGAGCGCGCGCGCGCGCGCGTAATAGAACGAGTGATTTAAATGCTGGTGCAAGTTACGAACGCTAGCGTCTTCGGTGCGTGCGGACGTGTTGTCACAAAGTGTAGTATGCCAAACTGCTCATTATCACCCGATGATGCGTTGCATAATGTGCAACGAAATGTGGCTAAATTGCAACGCAAGATGAATGTTTTCTCCGTATGCCAAAGCCGATGAGCCGCGGTGTGTGATTGTCGCGACAATTGACAAGGATAGCGAGTAAACCTTCAATGATCTTCAGTACTCGGGCTCATTAATTTCCCTTTCGAATGAACATCGGCGTTGGTTGGCTAGCTGGTTGATGTGGGACGTGCTAACAGATGCTCAAGGACACGGAAAGAGTGTGTGTGTGTTGCAGTTTGCCGGGTTTTAATGAATCCTGCCGAAATGAACGGGGCCAATGTTATCGAGTTTATCGCTCATACCACGAAACGTAGCGGCAGCTGGTGGTAATGGGGATCACCAGTTGGAACTCATTTCTTTATCTTGATACACACCTTCCACCGATCCGACCGGTGTTTCGAATGGAAACCTTTCACTTTTTTTCGAACTTGGCAACGAACGGCACAGTTGTTTTGCTGGTCGTCCACATTTTGGCATTGTGGCACAGGTCCCAAAATCGAACGAATTGTGCAATCGCTCTCGCCATTTTTTTTTTCAGCCAATTGTAATTAACTTTTGTGTTATTATTACCAAAGGAAGAAAACTATTCTTTTATTCGTGCGCTAAATTAACATTCCATGAGACGTACATTCACAACTCAGGCGTGAAAAATTACTTCCAAAACTCACTAATAAATACGATACACACACGTTCTTCTAGGAAGCAGAAAACAAGAACGAATAAATTACTTCGTTCAATTAAAATGCAACACATTTTCCATCCTGGGTCGCTTAAGAGGCTTCTAGCTTCTAGCTATTGCCGCATTCGTGTGCATTATCAACGTTTGAAGGTCAACGGAAATGTCGGTCAAAAACCTGAAATCGATCTAACTACATCCCGGCAAACGCTTGGATCACGTTGCATACGCGACACTCTGTCGCACATTTCGCGTACGATCGCATTCGTTCGCATGATCTGTGATGCAAATGAAGGTTTCTGTACGGCGTACGTACGGCTTGGGGAATCCCACCCTTCCATAACGGCAAACACTTGTGGATCAATTTGATTGCTACTGAGAGTGATTGAATGAAGAAAAAAAAAACAAAGAGACATCCAAGTTCCGTACAGAAGCAAGACTATAAGAACAAGAGAGAAACGTCTACCAACCGTACGTTGGAACCAATATATTCAAACATTCATTAGCGCCTTCCTATCTGTCGCGTGTTTCAGTGCGTGTTTGCATCGTGGAGGGTAGCGGCAATTACAAGAAAGGTGCACAAAACTGTCCAGCGCTGGAGAAAACCTCCAACATACGGTGCGTGTACGGGCTGGATCGGCTAGACTGCTTGCGCAAGATACACAAGGGTGCTGCCGACTTTGCCGCCTTCTACCCGGAAGACTTTCTGGCGGCACGCTGGGCTGGGGTGGACATGCTCGTAACCAGCGAGTTGCGCTTTCACACCGGTAAGCAACCGCCAATGTCAAGTTCAGCGCGTTGTTGGAGTGGCGTACGATACGCTATATCATCACTTTCACTTGTACCATTTCGCCAGAACACTTCGAGTACGAGATCGTGGTGGTGGTCGATAATGAGGCGGAGATTAATACGGCACGAGAGCTGCGGGGCAGCAAGTTTTGCCATCCTGGACACGGGTTGAAGAATCACTGGACGGCCGTACTGGCTGATGTAAGTATCCGTGCTGGTGAAGGTACCCAAAGTTGGCCGTCTAACAAACTTCTCTTCTCACACAGTACTTTGAAACGAGACTAACACCGCGAGATTGTGAGGAAGATCTGTCGCCGGTTGAATCGAGACTAAAGTCTGTCTCTTCGTTCTTTGGACCGTCGTGCCGGGCTGGCCCTTGGGTGCCGGATCCTGTAGAGGATCGTCGATTAAGTACGCCTTGCGAACATGAACGTGAATACCCAACGGAGCAAATATCTCATGTATTGCCTAAACGCTCTTTGCAGAGAAAAAGTATCCTTCCCTGTGCCAGCTGTGTTACAACTCCTACCAATGTGCGATTGGTGACAAACATTGGGGCAGACGTGGCCCCCTGTACTGTTTGACGAGTGGTGCCGGTGAGGTGGCATGGGCAAGGCTGGACGATGTACGAAGTCACTTTGGATATTCCGGCCTAGTGGCAGAAGCGAACCCAACGGAGTATAGTTTCCTCTGTCCGGATGGACACCTGCAACCGCTAAACACACGGAAACCTTGCGTTTGGGTCGCTAAACCATGGCCAGCAGTTGCTGCTAAATCGTAAGCATTCTTGAGCGATACTGTCACTCTCGAAGATCAAGATCGGTTTAATGCGAATCGTTCCCTCACTCCCACAGGAAAGTAGCCATGGAGGTACAGGATTTGGTATCCAACCTAACACACGACGATACAAACAGTTGGCAGAATGCGCTGCTCATGATACTGGAAACGTATCACGTCAATATAACGACCCTGGACACGGTCATTCCGGTGGATGATTATCTCGATCAGGCGGTCGGCTTTCAGGATGCGTACAACAATCCCGGATGCAGCCCAAGCCGCTCGATAGTGTTCTGCACCAAGTCACTGCTGGAGCTGTACAAGTGCTCATGGCTAGAGGAGGTTGCCAGTGTGTACGGTGTTGAGCCAGGATTCCAGTGCATCCGCACGGATAGCTTGGATCAGTGCATGGCCAAGGTACGGTCCCAGGATGCAGATTTAGTGATCGTTGATCAAGACGACGCGATGCGGGCACAGCGCGACTATGGTTTACGCTCGATACTACACGAATACTCATCGAATGCGCTTCACAAGTATCTGATAGTAGCGGTCGTTGCGCGTGATGCAGGCCTACGTTCGGGATATGGTAGGTGCAAGCGATTTCGATTGTGGTTGGGCGATTAAGAAATACGGTTCCCTTCATTTCCTACAGATCTTCGCAACCGTCGAGCGTGTTTCCCGCAGTATGAAGGAGCTGCTCACACCGCAGTAATGACCGCACTGCAAAACCATTCGATCGGCAACGTGCGTAACTTCTTCGCCGAAAGTTCGTGCAACTGGAAGAGTACCAGCCGCTGTTCGGCTGTGTACGATGGAGATGACGGAGCCATGCGATGCCTGCAGGACGGTATTGCGGATGTTGCCTTCATGAGCTACGAAACGTTCAAAAGTGTGAAACATGCAGCGCAAGGCAAGCAGCAACAAAACTGGACCATATTCTGTCCCTTCAACAAACCGGTCAAACACAATGCCCTGTGCTACCTTGGCTGGACATCGGTCGGGCGCGTCATGATCAGCAACGGCACGATCGCGAGACGGCAGAACGAAATCTACAACGCCATGAAAGATGTCGATAAGCTGTTCGGGCGCAAGAACGGTCTCAAGGCGGAAGCATTTAATCTGTACGGCATGTTCGATGGTCGGAGCGATGTGTTGTTTAAGGACAGCACGGAAAGTCTTCGCAATCGGCAGGAAATGATGCGCGACAAGAGCGATGGCTTTTTTGAGCCAGAAAGCGTTGGTCAGCTGCATGGTACGGGCACACAGCTAACAAGCGGTCTGCTGCAACACTTACTGATTGCTGTGGCATTCGTGACATTCACACAGATGTTGCATAGGGTATAGATGAATAATGGATGAGTATCACTGATGGTGCAAACATTTGCCCGCATTACGTAGCCTAGGTAGGGAAGCAACAAATTGAGGGCAAATAGCGCAACTGCGATCGTTACGCAGCTAGGGCCATGTTACAACGCTGTACGAGATTGCTATCGATAAGATCAATGTACTGGCTATGGTTAAGTATTCTAGGGTAGATTTCATTATTAAGTTTTAGTGCGTAATGCAGCTAGCTATCGCGTTCGAGCGTTTGACGTGCCGTTATCGTTCTCGTTCGTTTTCACTATACCTCGTTAAAGTTTGCCACAAAGTTCCTGTCCGATGCAGACCTTCCGGTTCCGGTGATTCCGGTATCGTCTAAACAGCATGTGAAAAAAAGAACAGTAAACATTCACTCAATACTCCTCCATCCGGCCCGTTACGGTTTATTTTGTTTGTGTACCATAATACTTACAAGCTGTTCTGTATCGCAAAATTATGAACAAAAACAAAGGACACGAATATTTATCACAATAAAATCTTATGGAAATGCTTTGGAAAATAAAAGCCCAATTTTGTTTGTTTCGTTTGTGCGTATCGTTGCCCATCGCGTTGCCATGGCAACGAAAATGTCAACACGTGATTTACCACCCGTTCTGGCAACACTGCTCGTCAAATAAATATTTTGCTTATTTGAGCTATATTTTCTGCTTAATTCTATCGTTATCGTTTCGTAATCAGCACATTAACTGTGTCAAAAAGATAGTGTTTGCAAAATTGAAGCATTAACAAGAAAGAAAAACACTCTTCTACGAATGCTTTAGCTTAGACCGGTGCTGCAATGTACTTGCGGTACGTGTTTTTGTACAGCGGCACCCGAACGTGTTTCCTGCGCTCGTTAACTATTTCGTTCTACGCTTGCTCGTGTACATCTACGGGGTGCTTACTGGTACCGCAACAAGAAAGAAGCAACCCAAAAAAAACCACCTGTTGCAGGGCGAGCCTCCAGGCGATGACATCGTTTCGGATCAAAAACCTTTTCCCGGTCCTCTTTTCTAGGTTCCAACCACTACCCCACCCGACCCGGTCGGCATTCCTCCCTCGAACGGGGGGGGAGGGCTCGACTCGACCCTTCGGGTGTGAATAGTCACGCAAACTACTATTTGTGACTCACTCTGCACCTTGTCGGGTGTCCTGTATAGAAACGGGACATGCGTAGAAAGTGCGTACACCAGAAGGGATTGTTTTCGTCCCGAACGGGACCCCTTCATCTTCACACGTGCCGCGCACCCATCAACAACGCATCATTGTCATTCCTGTTCGTCCTTGTGGCCTTTAGAATTGATTCCTCTTCAGAACAACGACCGACTCCCCGTTCGGGATTATTCATTTTACCGTGGTGAGCTAAAGGTGACGCCAGTACACGCGCGTGTAGTGTTCGTTTTCTCGCTTGCAGAATCATTACTCTTTTTTTGGAGGGTTTTTATAATCGATATCGGTTACATTGTGCTAGTAGCAGTAGGGGTAGAGCAAACCATTGAATTGTACGTAGTAATTTGCAAACGGGCAGCAATAATTACCCTGCACCATTGCACTACGTGGAAAACGATACAGTTTAGTGCGTGACTAATATAGTTTAGTGTATGAAGTTTAAAAAAAAAAAGTTGATTCTATATGATTGACAGCTAGTGCTAATAAGCGTCGTGTTTAAATAATTATTACGCTTTTTCTTGACAACATTCTCATTATCCTAGCCCGAGGGGGGGTTTTGCTGCAAACAAACAAGCAAAAACAAAAATCAAAATGCTGGCCAATAGCAACGGTCTCAGGATGGAGATTATAACCGAACCTTGGTTTCCGGAGGTCATACAGCATCTTCGTCAAACCTTCTTTGCGGACGAACCATTGAACAAGGCGGTAAACCTGTGCCGTCCCGGTGACGGCCATACGCTGCTCGAAAAGCACAGCCTCTCGAGCCTTCGTGACGGTATTAGTGTCATGGCAATCACAAGCAGTGGAGAGGTTGGTACTCATAATCGTACTAAGGCGCTAGACATGCTGGGAAAATTCTTTCAACAGAGAGAGAGAGAGAGAGAGAGAGAGAGAGAGAGAGAGAGAGAGAGAGAAGAATACATGAAGTGGTAAAGAATGCAGCAGTAATTTCCGTTTCACATTTACCAGATCGCTGGCGTCGTCGTTAATGGCATTCTGCATGGCAATGACGATACGGGCCGCGCGTTGGACCGGTTGGCCGAGATGGATGATGAAAAATTTCGTAAAATTTTCACCCTCCTGTACGAGGAAAATCTCAAGATTGATCTGTTTGAGCAGTTTTCGGTGGAGAGCATCTTTGAAATTCGTATCCTTTCGGTTGACGCAAAGTAAGTGTAGCTTCCCAAGCTGCACGGTTACAACTGTTAATGGCAATGCTGTCCGTTGTTTGTTCCAGATTCCGTGGTCAAGGATTGGCTAAGGAGCTGATGAGAAAAAGTGAAGAAGTAGCTCGCACTAACGGATTTCGGGTAAGTTCTGGAAGAAATGTTAACATTTGCCATTTTTTTTTTTGTTTGTCGATCCCAACCGTAATCGGACTTCCCTGTTTGCAGATAATGAAAACCGACGCAACTGGCATGTTCTCCCAGCGTGTGGCAACTTCCCTCGGCTTTCTGACCAGACACGAGGTAAAGTACGGCGACTATCTCGACCAGGATGGCCATCCAGTGTTTCATGTGGGGGAGCCACACGATCGACTCAAAATTATGTACAAAGCCCTATGTTAAAGCTAGTTCCGATGCCAATGTTTGCTCACAGACGTCATAGAGCCACAAAAGAACCAAACAAAAAAAAAGGGCCAAAGGGACACAATCTTTTACGCACGCAAATCGTTGTTATTATCGAGCTGTTATTATCAGTTATCGTGTTATTTATATGGTGTTAGTGTCGTGGGAAGTAGTACGGTGCGAAGCAAAGGAAGCAATTTTTGTACCATAGGTACAGAAAGCAGGATATAATATTACTCACATTGCAATGTTTATGTATCAAAACGCAAGTATACCAAGAATACGGTAGTTAGATACCGGACACAGTGGCTACTCTATAGAAATGAACGATGTTATATGTGCGCAACCAAATGAATCCGTAACTCCAAAAGTCAACGTCTAGGAATCGGCACAGTGTACGAAATACGAAACCATCCAATATGATAGATTGTCGGTTTGTTCCCTGAAACTGACTGCATGATTTTATGCAACATTTTCTCCCATAACATAAGCCATTTACCTTACGTGACATACACTTTGTTTAGGCTTAGTTAAAGATAAGTTAACACTCAATCTCCCGTACTATTTAAGAACACAGAGGACAAGTGAATACGTAGAAACAATACGACAATAACTGGATTGGGGTGATACAAAGCATACAAAGCTGAAATTCACATTTTGTATCATTCAATGCGCAATGATGGTAACTTTGGTTTTCTTCATTGCATCAGTTCCAACATTCCAACGGCTAGTTACTAGGATACTGATAATGTTTTGATAAGTATATGTATAACATCAACCAAGTACACACCAAGGATGTGCAGAATGGAAATAAAAAAAAATAGATAACCTTAACAATAGCCCTCAAACTGTCTTGTTTTCTAGCACAGAATGGTAAGATATGTATAGGATTGTCATCATCAATCTCTCCATGTGTGAATTCCCTTTGCGGTAAACTGTTCGCTTCTTAAAATCCCCTAATGCTACACGAGGAATATTTTATTCATCGGTACCTTCAGGAAGATTTGATTGGAAATCTTTTTGAAAATGTATCCGAACGTGTCCTCGTACGAGCTGCGCAGCTCCCGAAACACAACCTCCCAGTTATCGTTCAGCACTTGGTGCATAGTTTTCCCTGAAATGTACAAAATACAAGATAAGTAAAGATGCATTTAATACACCCACAAAAGATTCATAGATCTCTGAAGTCCGCTCATTTTCCCAAGCATTATAGGTAGAATCATGCATATTTAGTGACTCTGCAAACTCCAGTGAACCATAAATCTTCAGAGAATCGTGAATCTTTGGAGATTCATGGTTCTTCATAGGTTAATAAATCCGAATCAGGTCCACCCAACACTCTTGCTCCATTAACGTTCACCATCCCCGTTTGTCTTACCTAATCGTTCATCACCGTTGAAAAGATTTCCAAACTCGAACGTAACCAACTTCGGTTCGAAATGTACCAGATATTTACGAATGTGCATGTACTGTTCGCCATTCCGTTCGACGAGCTCACCAATAAGTTCGTGATGTGTCTTCAAACGGTGAAGCGTAATGTTGGCCACACCTTTGCCAGTTATGGGCAGCACTAATATCCGACCGTCCATGCTGTAGTTGCCTACGAACTGTACCTGCGGTGTTATCGCTTCCGCCTTGATGATGAGCTTTTTGAGATCAGTACTACAAATTGTGAAAGAAATAATATCAATTGTAACAGA
>STHB01000010.1:17726361-17736479 GCA_018908115.1 Anopheles rivulorum
ACCCTGCTCGATCACCAGTGAATCCACCGCGAGTGGTTCCAGCGGCAAAATACCGAACTCGGGTAAACCATCCTTCAGCATCCGTATTGCTCCATTGACCGCATTCCGCAGACACTGATCAAACTGTGGATCGCTTCGATGGCACCTCTCGAAGCTGCTTGCTACAAAACAGAGCAAACACGTTGCGTTAGCACGTTAAACATGCACACGGAAGGTGTGCCCTGTACTTACGCAAATCTTTTCCATCGATGGTGGTCCCCAGCGAAAGGAGGAACCAAATGCCGACCAAGCAGTGCAGAATGTGCCACGTGTTTACGCTTCTCATGGTGGAAGAATCTAATTGTCGCGATCGCTTCAGCCCTCGATCCTGTCGATCGTACCGGTCGGAGCGAAGTGTGGCCGGTATTGTCCACTGATGGTTGGTTTTATAGGACCCATGGGATCCCTTTGTTACCGCGCAAGATGCAAAGAACCCGGAAGATGCCGCCTTCGCCAGATGGTAACATGCGTCCATTCAGAAAAGAGTTGGTTAATTAAGCACATCACGTCCGCAGCCCAACCGGTGGACAATCACTGCGGTCGCGACGTCACTGTACGCGTGCTCGTACGGTATAGTGTTTCGACTTGAAAATCGATCATCCTCGATTGCAGGAAGATCCGAATGCAAGTGCATTGTATTGTAGTGGCGTGCCAGACATATTTAATATGCAATTTTTGATCACACAAGTGCATACGATAGCACGAAGCACACAAAGGACTACGTTTCATGTAGGCACCAGGCCAAGGGGTGCTTTCAGATAAAAGAAATATTTTATTACTTGTTTGTTAAGTATCAGGTGTATAATTTACACACCATGTTCTATGATTAGGATTGAGTCTTTCTAAGACAATTTTATTTAAATCTTTACCTTTTTTTTTGGGGTGTGTAATTTGAGCTATATTCACCTTCTCGGTAGCGAAAACCGGCACTGAAATGTGAATAGCAATATGTTTTCTTCCAAAATATGAATGACATACGCGCATATAACCGCTTCCATCATACCAGCGCAATTGACGTAGAATGTTTGACGATAACAGCGTGTGATTGAATATGCAAATGTAACACACAACAAGCCACTGCCGGGCGTTGATGCTGGTTTTTTTTTACGCAAAATTTCGTGTGTCCCGCTTGCTTACCCATTTAGCATGGCCGTGGCCCAAAACGGATGAGCGACGGCACGCCGTTGTGACCTTAAAAGAGATGAAACCGTACCTACTGCTTGAGTATAAACGATAGCGGCCCCAGCTAATGTTGCCGGTGGAATAATAATAATCCGGCGCATTTGTTTTGGGTTTTGGGACCTTCCTTATAGCCGGATAGCCAAAGAGCTGGCAGAAACTGGAATATGAGCGGCTGAGAGTCGAGCGAACAGGCCAGGCAGGCAGCCAACGTGATCGTGCTCGTACTTGTCCGTGTTTGTTTCTTTCTTACATGCGTTTAATGCTTCGATGTTGTTTGTCTGATACGCTCGGGGTTTTATCTCGAGTGATATTTTCTTATCAGCAGGAATTAAAACGTAAGTCAATGCACGGTACAAGATTATTTTGGCGGCGTTCTTTCTAGCGAACCACAGCAAGGCCACGTATTGTGGGTAAAGCACTGATTATAAATTGTATGGTCCGTATGAAAAATTATTCAATTCTTTCAAATACCGTAACTTAAAGGAAAAAGAACCAATATTTTTGAACACACCACTGTGAACGTTGTGAGTAATACTTTAATCGTTTTTTTTATCATAATTAAAACAATGCACGATGGCAGATGAAGGGAAAATAGAAAGGTCGCAAAGTGAATGGAATTTTGGTAAAAACAATAAATAATTCAATTTTATCCAAAAATACTCAAATTATTTAATACACAATACGGAAGGGTAGGGTGCCAAATAAGTCCGTATATCTGTCTTTCCAGTTTGCCTGTGTGAATATGCATTCGGCAAACAGTGTTTACATCCACACTAGCGTCCTGCGAATCGCTGCAAGATAGGAAATGTAAATGCTTCACTATCGGTCGTAACGGGTAAGAGACAACACAGCACAGCGAGAGTAAAGAGGAAGGAAAGTAACAACGGAAAGATTTTCCGCACGCACACACACACACAGATATAGATACACAAGCACGGGGGAAACACTTCTCCAACAGTGGCGTAAAACGAAAGCAATACCCTTAAACAAAAAAAAGGGAATCAATAAAAGAACGAGAAGTACGGTTAACCGTTCCATCGGTAAAGAAACGAGCTGCTACGCAAAACAAAAGAAAGCCCAACGAACGGGGGTACGCATTAGTGAATGAGTTAAGCTGCCGAGAGAAAGTTCGCAAAGTTAAGAAAAACTGTGTCTTTCGGCTATGACTTTGATTTCTATTTAATCTTAAAAATTTGTTTAACTTGTGTTGCACATTTTCCAAAACGGGTATTATCATTTAATTTTGGCGGAACGGATTCAAATTTAGTAGCTCAGTGCATACTGAACGCATTAAAAAAGTGGGAAACATATATACAACTGTTGGAAAATTAAGGAAAATAAAATGCAGGAGCAAACACAGATAGAAAGTAAATAGTATAGTAGGAAAACGAAAGTAGCAAAACGAATAGAAAAACGAAGGAAAATAGCAAAACGAAGTAAAAGAAGAAGAAAAAACTCAACAAACAAAAAACTAAACAAAACTAAATAACAACAACGCACGAATATGTAATTATGTGGAGGAATTTACAACACTATCAAACACCAGCTACTGTACGTCAATAGGAGTAGCTTGGATGCCGGTACACGATCGTCCATGATGACGTACAAGGAGAACCGCTAGACGCTACTACGTTCCGGAAACAATAGTAACCGACAGGCGCACTAAAAGGTGGCTATCCGGAAACGATCGGATAGTGCGGAAAACAAACACAGCAGGAAAGGCGGCTTTAATGTTATGGACACAACAGCACCAACCACTAACCACCACACACACACACACAGCACACACGCGCACACAAACCCGTCATTGGTAAAAGGAACGAAAAAATAGGCATACGAAAGCAAGTAAGGGTATGGGCCGTACACTGGGTGGATACTCACAAAAATAATAGAAAATCATATTAACGCTTGGCTGGGTGTTGCAGTGTGGGTGCGCTGACTGGCTGCTCGGCTGAGCTCCATTTTTTTTTTTTTTGCTGGTTTTTGTTCTCTCTATCGTATTGGGAAAGAACCCGGAGCAGCCACCGGCTTAGTCTCCGGCAACTGTTGGTTCGTGTGTATTTATGCTCGAGGAAGGAAGTGGTGCAACACATGATTTTGCTTTCGCCACACAATTTAGCGGGATGTCTGTCGAGGCTGCCCTAACCTAAAGCACGCTACCCGTGATACAACGGTGTAGCTGCCCTGCGGTTCCTGCACGCATAATCCCCATTTGATCGTTCTCTGTTCAGCCTTTTCAATGTTCCAAAATTCCGCCTACATAGTTCCGTGTTTCCGTGTCTTGCATGAGCGAATGTGCATCAAATTGGCAGGATGGATGCCCCCGCTCGCCGTCGTCCTTAACATTCTCACTAAAATTTGCTGCTTTTGATGAGCTTCTGAAAGCCACCTACACCGAAATATAGGCAACAAACAAAAACGTGCTTCATTAGTATGTGATGATGACAGAGACAAAGAGGCTAGGCAACGCATCAGATCGGGTGTAAGTTATCTTATGAACTGTACGGGTAAGAGAAATGGAAATTGATAATGATAATACTGAGCGGTACAACATTTTCCTTCACGCAACAATTTCACAGAACAAAGTGGAAACACACGCACGGGAAGAGAAGGGCGTCTACCTCGCACACAAACACAACGGACATTACTGTTGGCGAAAACTAAGGACCGAAATAGTAAAATAGAGAAGGTAAAAGGATAGAAAGAAAAGCAAAACTTTCAACACAACTACTTCCGCTTCCTAATGGTAAAGTACAAGTAATTATCGCAAAGAATGATTATAATAATACAAGAACGATGAAAAATCAAGACAAATATTCTCAATGAACTAAAAAACAAAACGACGAATGAAAATAAATGCCAAAGAAAGATGATACAAACGCAACGACAAATTTCGTATTGCAAAATGCTTAGAAAAATTGGATGGAAAAACGGTCACTTTTATCCCATTTTCGTTTTGTGTGATACAATTTTATTTATGCTGTTTTAAAATTTTGATTCTTACTTATGTGTTGTGTTGTTGTTGTTGTTGTTGTGGGGGCGGGGGTGTGTGTGTCTGTGTTGTTAAGTGGGGAGAAGAAGGGGAAGGGTGTGGTTTTCATTTTCACTTCCTCTTACACAGCTGTTTTGCCATTGTTATCAACAAACGTTTTTTTTTTTTGTTTTGTTTTCTTTTGTTTTCTTTTGTTTCCGTGTGACATTGATCTATACTTGTAGCGGCATCGTACAAATTGGACGCCTGGACCGTGCGGCGAGATGTCGCTGTGTGTCTGTCTACCAGCGTGGAACACCATTATGGATTCCAGCATATTTTTTTTTTGTATCCTCAGATTTGTAAATTATGGGAAAGCGGTTATAAGATATTCAATACGATCCGTCCTGCATCGTTCGCTTTTACTGCTGCGAAAAGGTTTATCATTTCATTGTCATATTGTTTTTTTTGTGTTTGTTTTTGCAAAAAAAAAGATGGCATAAGTTTAAATATAGGAGGCATCATTACATACACGCCCATTTGCCATTCATCTTGCGCGATTCCTAGAAGCACACAGTATATCCTTATCCTTCCACGCACACAGGATGTGAAAGCAAACGTGTACACAGTTTTGCTACAGAAGTGATCAAGTACGGCAAAAAAAGGTTCGTTAACAGAAAGTTTACCGGTTAACACACGGGTACGTGCATCAAAAAGATCACACCCACAACAAGGTTAGGACCTCACAAATGTTGCAAACACCTCTTGGACAATACTTCATTTTATATCTATTCCTAGTCCCGTGCAACCTTCTCAAACGTCTGCATAAAATGCATCATCATTTCTTAGTTGTAAATCATAGTGTCATACAAGACTTGCCAGTTTATTATCGTAGTCCCACAGAAAGCTCAAACTTTACAAGTAAAAAGGAGAACGAATTGCGAATTGTATTATGAAAAAAGGACAATATATGATGCACATGCATTACACATGCCTTACCGTAGTGTGCATGAACTTTAGCATTAGTAATAAGATAAATACATGAAAATTATGTGTCAACCATAATACACTATACGATACACCAACCGTTACGGCGTGTACGTACACGCATACGACTGTATCTTTTTTTCGAGTTGTTCTATTCGCATACGCAAAACAAAAAAAAAACATGTATGCCGCGTTGTCCTCCAGCATAAATAAAGCATAATACAATTTCTCTTGTTCTAAATGTTAGGCAAAAAATGTTATAACACAGTGCATTAAGAGCTCGGGTCGGACGCTCGTAGTTGCCCAAATTATGTTGGATGGTACTTTATTTAACATTACCGGAAACGTTTCAATAGTGAACTGGCAAATCCCGTACACACTACCACCACCGGTCACCGACGCTGTTCTAAGCAGCGAGTCGCCGCCGGCGCGGATGGTCCCACAGTGGACCAATGCGCGGCAGATGTTTGTCCTTGTGCTTGCGGTTCTGACTGAATCGTGAAAGAAAGTTCTCCCTGGCTTTTGTTGCTAATCGATTTTGCTGTTCACTATCTGTTGCCGGGGACTGTTACATGCAACGTGTTAACAATAAAGGGAAACGTTATGCGATACACAAGTGAACAGCTTACGTTAAGTGTAGTCGGATTTCATCCATGTATGCTTCTGCTTTTTCCCAATGGGCGCGCGCAATTAGTAATCGTAATCTCAATCAACGAGGAAAAGTAGCCAATTTTGCTTCCCTTTATGTTTCTCCTACCCGTGGTGCTTGATGATGGTTTTGTTGTTTGTTGATTTTTCAGCGTTTCGAGCGTGTTTTGTTTTTGGCGTTTTCTCTTTCGCCCACTACTATCAGTATGCGCTGTTTGTAAACATTGTCTCAATTATTGTAATCAGAAAATTCTTTCCCCCATTTATTGGTGCTGCTGCTGCTGCTCATCAGGAAGTGCGGCGGGTGTGTGTGTGAGTCTGTTTGTGTATGAGCTGTTGTGGTGCAACACGCTGCTACAAAGAACGCAGAGGTGTGAGTTTTCATCATTGCATTTCAATTCACACACAACGCACACACACACACACACACACACACACACACATTTGCTACTAGGCCACTGCTGTGCGCTAGTGACCCATCATCTCAACTGACAAATCTACCATTTGTTATCATGTGTTGTTAGCATGCATAGTTGCTGTTTTTTTTTTTTGTAATGTTTATTTACCTCTCTTCACTGCACTGTACTCCTATAGTGTTTCTAATTAAATTATCATTCTGAAACGTGCCTTTTTGCCTTAGTCGCGTTCTGCTACTACTGTTCCTACACTTCAAATGATAGCGAAGCGTTTTGTTTCGCCATGTTTCGCAACTTGCTAGCCGTACTATTCTTTCAAGTTTCCCTCGCATTATGTTGTGCCAAACAGTTCGTCTAACTTTTGCTCTGTATAGTCCTTCCAGGCGTATCGTCGTGTAACAGAATAATCAAAAAGAAAAAAAAGTTAGTGTTTCCAGTGGGACGTCTTCCATTACTAAACCTCTCGTGCTCTCTTCTCTTGCTGTTTCACTGCCTTGCACTTCCTTCCTATCATCAAACGCCGTCGACGTTTTCAACTGGCACCTGATTATATCTACTTATGTGTGTTGAATTGTTCCTATCACTTCAACTTCAGCGCAACCTCGTGTGCATCACGCACACCTGGAAGCGTTTGTGATGACATAACTTCCGTTTTACATTTATCGAAGATACATTGTTTTGCCTTACACAACACCCGGGGGCTCATAAACCCCCGGCCACTGCAGCACTGTCAGTCGATCAAGTTTTGTTTTTATAAAATGTTTAAGGAATTGAAACGGGGGAAAACGAACTGGAAAACTGGGAGAAATGGGGGGGTAGATGCAACAGAACGGATACCGCACAAGTTTGGTAGTACGTAATTTGTAGTAGTATTAATAGTAGTAGTTGTTGTAAGAGCAAAGTACTATTTGGATAAATTATTTCTTTTTGTTTTTACTATAATTCCGCGGTGGTGTAACTGGCCGTCCGGAATTGAGGCCACCATATTGGAACTTACGTTTATCGGCTGGCTTCAAAATTTGGAACGAGCACATCAACGTATCGTCGACGGACATCATTGCACCTGGAAGGAGAAGGAAGGAGGAGAAGAGCAAAGGGAGAAAAGTTATTTCCATTCATATTCTGCACTAGACACAGAGTGCCATTCAACAAATCTCTCTTCATCGTCACCTACCGGCATTATCGAATTCTCCGCAATAGTTGGGAGCGGAAAAGAGGGTTACCAGCTGCCGTTTGGCAAAGAACTCATAACCATCCTCCACCACCTGATGTGCTCGACAGATTAGATCAAAGTCATGCTTAGTTAGAAACTTGCCCACGATCTGTTGATGATGAGGGAAATAAAAGAAATCGAATANGTTATTTCCATTCATATTCTGCACTAGACACAGAGTGCCATTCAACAAATCTCTCTTCATCGTCACCTACCGGCATTATCGAATTCTCCGCAATAGTTGGGAGCGGAAAAGAGGGTTACCAGCTGCCGTTTGGCAAAGAACTCATAACCATCCTCCACCACCTGATGTGCTCGACAGATTAGATCAAAGTCATGCTTAGTTAGAAACTTGCCCACGATCTGTTGATGATTAGGGAAATAAAAAAAAATCGAATAATTAAATGCACATTACCATTACGGCAGCGGACACAGTTGGATGTTTCACACCGGGAATACTTACATCCACACCGAAGGTGAAGCTGACACCACGATCATTCTCACCGTAACCGTTCGTGTCCTTGTCTGGATCGGACCACAGCAGATCGCAGAGCAGTCCCTGATCTGGCACGTCTGTGGGTCGCATAATGCGTCGAATCTGTTCCATGGACTGCAAGTCCGGGCTGAGACCGCCGTGGCAGCAGAAAATTTTCTCATCTACGATCGCGGCCACCGGCAGACAGTTGAAGCAATCGGTAAACGTTTTCCACATTTTAATGTTGTAGCGCCTCTTGCACTCATCGTAGAATCTGTCGTGGGGATGGGTTGCATAAACATCGTAAAGGAATGTGAACAATCAGGAACATATATCATATCACTGCGTGGAAGATGTACACCCACCACATCTTCATTTCTCGATAAGATTCGATCGATATGGGCGCTACACAGCGCAAGACGTTTTGTATGCTTGTGTGTACTGCTACTTACCCGTATATTCTATTGATACTTGCGCATTCATGGTTGCCGCGCAGCAAGAAGAAATTTTCCGGATACTTGATTTTGTATGCCAGCAGCAGGCAGATCGTCTCCAGCGATTGCTTTCCCCGGTCGACGTAATCACCCAGGAATAGATAGTTCGACTCTGGTGGGAAGCTACCGTACTCGAACAAACGCAACAAATCATAATACTGACCATGGATGTCACCTGTAATATGACGGGAAAATGGAAACACACAAGATAACTTCAAATGAGCGAATGAATGCGAAAACACGTTTTTCGTGATGTTTAATTTTGCAGACAACCTAATTTCAATACCACGACCACGGCGGCGCGTTGGTGCAAAATAGCAGCCAATATATCTCGCACCTGAATTGACAGCAATTGATTACAATCGAATCAGAACGTTTGAGATAAGGTGTTTCCCATGTCTTTTTTTGTTTATAGAGCTTTTTTATCACCGTCAGTATGCGTGCTTTCTAGCGTACCCCATGTGCCACCGTATGTGCGTGTAGTCAATTAAGGATGGAATTTATACCTTTCCTATTGGAATTATTAAGCATACACAGTGTTCCCTAGACAGGAACAGTTTAAAACTGTGTGTTGGATTGTTGGATTGGTATAACATTTGTTTTCACACTCAAACGTAATCGTGAAACAGTGATGATAACAATATTGAAACAGCTAACAAAAATCCCTTTCTAGATCTTTTTCGTTTTGCACGGCCAAGGGTTTGACCGTCAATTGATGCTAGTAGCCTTGCTGCTCAGTAAAGCATTCGTCGTGACAAATACACTTTCATTTTCCTTCGTGCAATCATGCCGCAAACAGCGACGCACACACACTGTACCAGGCGGCCACCACCTTCTTAATCCGCTGACTATCTTGAGTTGCGGCGATGCGTTTTCGGTATAGTGCCAACGTCAATAAAAGGAAGTGTGTCCCCATCAACCCCGTGCGGAACGAGGGGACACAAGGGGAAGATATGACTCGCGCTATCATGAGTAAAGTGCCGTACGCGTGTAGCGACTGAGCAGAAGGGGTTTGGTTGGTTAAATGCGGCTACTTTAACGATCTCAGGGCAACACCTTCCCCCCGATATGCGAACATTCGATTTTTTCTTCTCCCTTGATGAGGCACAATCGATCAGAAGAAGCACGTGCAGCAGCGCGAAGGGCGAACGTTGGGGACAACCCTTCATGGGACCTGCACACACGCACATACACACACACACCGTAGCAGTATGTGTACCTTTTCTGTCTCGTGTGGGGTGTTTTGCGGTACGCGTATTACGCCTTGTCCGCAAAACGTTGCTACTCTCCTCCTTCGGGCGGTAATTGTACACATTACGAATGTACCATTAATCGTAATATATTCCGATGCTTGGAAAAAAAACGATGGCAAGTCTGGAAAGCGCATCAATCCGAATATGGAGGACGGCTAAAGTCACCGGCATAGTAATTTGACCGGTGTGTAGTATAGCGTCAGCAATAACAAAGAGAGTGAAAAAAAGGGCATCGGGAAGACAAACAAATATGGCCGATTGGTATGCGCGTTATGCCAGGCGTTGGCAGCGTAAATAAACTTTTTTTTTTGTTTTCTAATACACATTTGCACTCCTTCTCATCGGTACAAATAACCCCGTCATCTCATCGGGCACTACACTTGTGCATACTATAAACAACCTTCGGAAGGTTACAGGTACGGTACGGTACACGGTGGTTT
>STHB01000010.1:17744478-17779478 GCA_018908115.1 Anopheles rivulorum
CATGATGCTCGAAGAAAGCGACCAGTACCGACCAGCTAACCAGCTAGCCCCAAACCAACCAACCAGTTAGCGGCAGTGTGTGTGCAAGGTTTTGGGAAAAGCGGGTGGCACGGGTGGTATTTCGGGGGGGAGGTTGGGAGGGGGAGGGGGGCACAAGAAAATGCACAAGAAATCGCACATACTAAAGCACTGACCGGGGATGGGAGACGGGGACGACGGGGAATGGGGAGGGGGTTGCTGTTTTCCGAGACTCGGGTTGTGTATTTGTGTTTATTTATTATTTACATACACATCGCAGCGAGAGATGAGTCGCAAATGCGGCTACTGCGACTACTAACGCTGCCTGGTGTTGCTATCGCTCGAGCTAGCCTGCATGTTCGCTTGCCGACATGCCAGCGTTGCCAAACACTGCCCATCTCTTGCCGGTGTGTGCGATCGGGCCGGTACCAGAGCAAGATGGCAACGCTTCGTCCGCCCGAACGCCCGAACGCTGCTGCTTAAGCTAAAGGAGAGAAAGCGCAAGCCCGTTCTTCGAGGGAAAACTTCTCCCCGAAACCCGGAGCGAAACCGTACGATCGAGTAAGTATTTCTACATAAATACAAATTAAATACACAACCCCGCTCGTTTGTTGTGTGTTGCTTGCCTGCCACCTATTGTGTGGATGGGAGTTTTGCTCAGCGCTTCGCATCCGAGTGACCGTTCGCTCGTTGCTAGGGTAGCGTGCCCAGCCAACAGACAAAGAGAGAGAGAGTGAGAGAGAGAGTGAGAAAGAGAGAAACATCCTCGCCATACTTCTTCCACCCATGGATGCAACGCGACGATGCAATGTTGCTGCAATATTTTTCCTACCCAACACAACGATCGTTTGTTGTGTTTAATGTGAAGGATACGAGCGCATCATGGCTGCACTGTACATATATATGTACATCCCCGGAATCCTACCGAAGGGTGAGTACATATACTTGTGCGAAGAAAGTGCAAACAAGTGCAACAAGAAAACCCCGATGTGCAGTGCCGTGCCGTGTGCGCGACAAGGGATGGTTTTTCTTTTCCCCCAATCGCGTGCATATTGTTTCACCCTAGTTGCTGGGTGCAACCGAAGAAGTGCATCGGGTTGCCACGCGCTCAGCAAGTGGGGCCCACTATGGCATTTGAAAGCTTTCGTCCCTGTTTGGCAACAGCGCGTCGGTGCAGCAAAGCACCGAAGTAGGCGTGTTGCTAGGTGAATTCTGCCCAAAAGTATTGCAGCTACTGCACAGTGGTTTCTTGCAGCGTGGCGCAAGCACATTTCCTTCAAATCGGTGGAGAAAGTTGCACCTTTCTTCGTTTTATTGCTTGCTCTGTCTCTTTTTCTTTATGTATTATTGTTACTATTGCACTGCTGCACAAGCAATGGGCTGTTAAAGCAAACACCACGGCTCGTTTATGGCTGTAACTGTGCATCAACTGTTTCTGTGCTGCAGCAACAACAAAAAAGACTCACACACACACACACACACACACACACAACTGATTGGGCAGAAAATGTGTTGGGTTTCAAGATTTGCAGAAACTATAATTTTATCCCGGTAGAAGCCACTCCTATGCGATGTGTGAACGTTTTTTGCGATGATTGATTCCATAATTTTTATTGATGACGGTGGTGTTGTAGTGCCCGTTCATTAAATGTGAACAAATCGTAGCGCCAAACCCTATTTTATTAGTCAGTTTCTTCCGTTATTTCGTTAAGATTCGTTTTCGTGCAGACTGTAAAAAATTGCCCCGGAGTCGTATAATTTCTACTGTTTTATTGCTGCGCTTTGATTTGTGAGTGTATGTGTGTGAGTTAATTGGTTTATTTGGGTATTACTAAAATGTTTGTCTGTTTAATGTGTTTTACACCCTTGCTGACGCATCAATTGATAAATCGTGTTTCCTTTCACACTATGCAAAATTTGCGAGTATAAGTAGATTTTTTTCTTTTTAAATTATTTTAACTCTTAATGAAACTCGTTTAAAATCGACGAAAGCTACGAATTACAAGCATGTAATTTAATTTATTTATTTTGCGACAAACATATTCAATTCGTTCATGCTCAAATATACAGAAAAAAGTTCCAAAATGTTTTGTCATTATTATTTTAAGTAATGCATCAACTTGGCTCATGAATTTTCGTGTTAAATACCAAATATGCCTTTTTGGTTGATTTTAAATGGTACCAAATGAGAATTTAAGAGTAAGTTTTTCTGCAATTGTCCCTTTAAAAGCCATTTTTTGTCATGTTTTTCTTGTGATTTGAAGTGGAGAGAAATTGCTTTAAATGAAGCGAAAAAAGTAAGTACCAAAAACAAAGAAAATTTCCCATATGAATGATGCAGCTTTAATTAATGATAAAATATTACTGAACTGATGTAAAACAAATGTTTTTTTTTTTCAATTTTCAATTTTCTCTGATCAGAATGTCTGATTTTAAGACATTTCCATACGGACTTGAAAGTTTCATAATGTTTGGATGAAAATTTTTTAAGCTTGAGCTAACGATTCCGCTTTGAAGAATTGATAGACACCTATGAATGAGAATTTAAACTTCATTCATCGAATGAGTTAATAGTAAAAAGGGAATGGACGAGTTTATTATGTATTTTTTGAAAATGTCATTCAAAACACTACTATCACTGGCGCAGAGGTGGAGACGCCTAGTCTTTAATACATTTCGCATCATTTTTGTTATAAAACAGTACAAGTGATTAATTTCGATCATGATTGTTTGTCTTCGTTTAGAATGCTACTTTTTTTGCTAATTCTATATCCGATAACGCATTCCTATCGTTTATCTGGGACTAGCTTTAAAACCATTTCTGTTCTCTATGAATCATCCTATGCGCTGTGATGTTTGGTCATAAGATCGCGTCGAATAGAGTGTATTTATTCTCATGCCGCTAGTAACACTCACTTCTGGACAGTTTTATTTCTAATGCTTTATATTATGAGAATCATTATATAATAATGATTTACAATTTTTTGCCGTTTTTGTTAAATTTCTGCAATGATTTGGAAACAATGGAGGCGCATGATGTTTTACTGTTAACACGTGTACTTTACATTCAAAACCCATTACGGAAAATACTCGTAAAAACTAACAATATGATAACAAGTATGTACCTTCTCTTAAACCGAAAATCTAAATTGGATCTGAAGAACAAACTACTGTTATACAAAACATGTTTCCTACCATTAATTACGTACGCCGCCCCAACTCGGAAGAGTATTGCATTATCACATCGTAAAAGGTTACAAGTGGCACAGAACAAAATACTCAAAATGTTTATAAATATTCCTCCGTGGTTCATTACCAGTAAACTACATAAATTAACAAATAATCCAACATTACGAGAATTTATGAACAAAATTATCGGTTTCTACCATAGTAATCTAGTAATCTAGAATGATTGAATCAGATAGTGCCATAGTTAGGCTAGCTAATTTTAGATAAATTTTGGTATAATATAGTTATTATATAATATTGTAGATATAGTGCTAGGTTAAATTTATTTTTTAAGTCCTTATCAATGTTTTAGTCCTTATTACTTTCATGGGAATCTGAATCTGAAAAATCTCAGCAGTAACTAATGAACAATAGTCAATGAGGAAAGCAATAGGTGTGAACACATTATATAAAATGTAAATGATGTGTAACAACATCATTACAATCTAAAGCCGAAATAAGTAGTTTTATACTACTACTAGTACTACTAATACTATAGGGTAAATCGGTAAATTACAAAACAGTCTAGTTAAAAATTCGGTGGAAATAAAAAAAACAATTTAAACATAAAATCCAGGTTCATTTTGGTTTTTCGACAGACAGAAGGTGGAAACATTTTGTAGTACTCAAATATTCCTTAAACATGGAACCAAAACTAGCAATGATATTATGTATTTATTCGTCAAAAGTAGTTTAAATTTAGATTCTTCATTTAAGATAGACATTTTAACTAAATTCCAAAAGGAAAAACAGAAAAAATGTTTTTTTTTTAATTTTTGACAACTATCATCACCATAAGCTATAAATAATCTTAAATACAATGATGAAGCTTTGATTAATATGTCGAATCAATGTCAAATTACAGCCTTAACTTAAACAGATATAATCGATGCAAACACGTTTTAAAATATAAGAGTTTAAACAATAAAGGAAGTGCTTTCTCTATTCAGAGCAAAAATACAAAAATAAAGAACGAAACCAAAAACAAAAAATAGTTAGACCCTAAATAGATCAGGAATTCTTTCCTTTACACAACAGACGGTAGGATACCTAACATAAGTTGAAATCATGACTGTCTCGTATCATATTGTAAAATGTTCTACCATTTTGTTTAAAATAATTTAAAAAAGCAAATTTATTTTATTTACTTTATCAACTGGAGCACATAAAAAAGTAAAGTTTCTCTTTCTAAAGTCAATATGTTCGAATGGCTTTATTGCTTTTACGGTTGTGTTCATCTAATTAAACTTACATCAACACTGCTTTTAATAATGCCAACGTTTGCTATTTATATCCGACCAAAGCCCGCTTATGAATCCAATTTGATGCTTCAACAAAGGGACGAGGGTTCAATTAGCACTGGCCACCTTTCCCATAAGAAACGATCGATAAACGTACGAAAGTGTAATGAAAATCCTCCCCGTTTTCGGTTGCCAGTTATTCCACGTAAATTCATATTGTTCAAATTGTTCAACCGTGCAACAAATTTTGTGCAACCCACACACACACCCGCTCTTGAAAATGCTACACTTCATTGCACGTTCCATGTGCGCTATGTACGGGGGAAGCTTTCTGCTTGGGATGCAAGCTTTAAACACCGTCTGCCACAAAAGCTTCATCTCGTGTCGTTCAAGCTCATACCCACCATTATGTACGGTATGCCCGCTTATGTACGTAAAATGTTAAGGCTAACGTTGAGCAAAATGACGCTCGCAACCACCATCAGTGCCATGCGCTGAGGGTAGCCTTAAACGTTCAGCTGTTTTCGCTGACGGTTGCCCTTTTCGTCGGTGTGACGATGTTTGACGGTCGGCAGCTATCTTTACATAAGGGTTCGCCCGGTTCTTACACTGCAGGACTGTCTGTGCGACAGTCGCACGCTATAATCATGTGGCCAGTCTGGATGCTACGGAATGGTTTCTGGCTCGCCGTGTCCTCACCACAGACTTGCCTCGTGCGCGATTGAACCATGAAGCGTGCATCGGTCGAATAAGGTTGATTGGGGACCCGGGACCACACTCCGGGAGGGTTGAGAAGTGGTTTCCCATTCCGGAAGACAAACAAGCACCGTCTGGCTGATAGATTTTGTGCGGGAAGAATACTTATACACACACACACTGAGAGAGAGAAAGAACAAGGTTTACACATTCAAACAAGACACAGGAAGGATACAGCAACAACCAAAAAAACAAAAAAAGGTTGGACACTGACAAGCAGTTGAAGAAACAGGCGAAAGGCGCAAAAGGTGTTACCCGCAGTACTTTCGGGATCTTAATTTCCATACGGTTTTTGGGCAATCGATAAGTAAATGAAATACTGGCTGGAAGAAGAGAATGAAAAAGTTTTCCAACAGGTAATGGCATAGAACCGGCACGGGACAGTGTGACATGCCGGTTGGTCTTTGGATTGATTTTTGTGCGCACGTTTTTTTTCTTCTTTAATGTGCTCTTTCTTTTTTTTCATTGTTTACATTCAAGTCCTTCCCGAGTGGCGCTTGGAGACAATCGAGTTGACACTGAAGATTATTACAACAATGAAATAATGGTTTATTGTTGTGTTTCAGTGATTTTTTTTATTCAAAAGAGCAGCATTGAAGTGATGTTTTTTGTGTTCGTAGGGCAATTATTTTTTTTACCATACAAGTGAAAAAAATATATTTTTTCTGTTTTAAAGTCAAATTATGTTATCATTATCTTTTTTAAAATAGTTGAATCTAATAAATAATCGAATAGAAACATTTTAGAATAATATTAAAAGTCAAATCCGCAGTATCCCTTTCTCTATCGCTCGCGCGCTCTCTTTCTCTTTCTCCCTCTTTATCTCTCTTTCTATCTATTTCTTATTCGTTTCCTTTGCAGAAGTCTACAGTACGTCGCATAACTATGCCGCCACAATGCGATTTAATCTTAATATATCTTAATATAATAATCTTGTTTATCTTCTGATTTTATCACAAACTTGCACATATTCATATTTTGAAAGAATTTTTACACAGCATTACGAAATATTGATGAAATTAAATCAAAATGCTGAATTGTTATATTCTTGGGTGGAATCAATATTTATAATTCTTTTATTTATTTTCGCTGTTTTCCGCTGTCCGCTGTTTTCCGTACTGTCCAAAATAATACTTTTATAAAAAAATAAACATTTTAGTCGACGCGCTTTAAAACTAATATTTTTAAATGAATTTAGAAATCATAATTTCGAATGTTGTCCTGTAGGTAAATGGATACATTGTTTGCCTAGCGAAAAAACAAGTAATAAAAACTTATTATTCTTTCTAATTAATTTGATAACGTGTACAAAAGTTGTATAACAAAATTTTTTACTTTCACAGAAATGTATGGTTACTTGTACAAAAACACGTATTTTGAATAAGCGCACATTTTACCAAACAAACAAACCATTAATTTCAGCTTTTTCCACAAGTTTAATTATTGACGACGTTTAAATTCATCCACAGAGAGAGAGAGAGATGGAAAGAGAAAATTTAAATTAAAAGTTCAATTTCTTCTGCCGCTCATTATGAACCATTTCCGGCATAACCGGTAAACTTTGGCACAGTGTTTCCCGGCATCCTAAGGAAACATTTCTACCGAGAGTTTGCCCATCCCTTGGCCGGCGTTTGTTTTTTTCTCTCTCCTACCATCTATAAAGTACAGAAATAAAAAAAAGGAGGGCCGACAAACAACAAACACCCAAAACGTATGCACGTTCGCTCATTTCACATTAGAAACAGACAACATTGCGTAAACAGGGGAAGAAACAATTTTCCTCTATAAACAATGGGAAATTATAGAAAAACAGTGCAAAACTCTTCATCTCCACCCAGCTCTCTCCGTTCCGTCCCGCTGTTCCCTTTGCCTTGAGACAGTGTCCTTTGCATTGCTGGGTGCTCGCACCTTCGTGCACAAAAATCCCAACCAACGTGCAGAACAGAACGGATGTCCGTTCTGTTCCTTTCCGTGCCAGCCGCTTGTTCCTCACGTGAAGATTCTGCACCAGCAGCATTACGGAAACAGCGACGTGTGTCTTCCAGTTCCATTTGCCACTCACCATGCTCACCGTATATTTAGTGTCCAAACTCGTATCTCCCCCTCCTGAAGCAATGACCAGTAATGGGCCAAGTGGTCAAGCGGAAATAAATGGGTAAACAACAGTCAACAGTGTGAGCGAGCCAGGTTCGCAATCGGTTGTAATAAAATAAAAGCGTAAATTCAAAGCACTTCCACCACCGGGACGGTACACCAAGGGATGCTGTTGTACGTCGTCATCCGGCAGTGTGTCTCTCGAAGCGTTATGGTGCTCTGCTACCATGCCCGGCTGTGCGGCTGGGGGAAATGTGTACAGAGAAGGACGAAACAACAATACAACGGGCGGCATCAAACATCAACACACTGTCCACGGTCTGCACGACGGCATTCACCAGTGCGCTGCGCTGAGGGTCTGTGTATGGACCTGTGTTAGTGTTGCCAGTGGAAAGAAAAACAACGCCCGTACGTCGATGAAATGACGCCCCCGAACAACGCCGAGCCCCACAGGAGCAGAGAGGGTTATCGTCTAAAATAACAAAAATAGTCCCTTAAGTCATTTTCCTATATCATCAATAGAAATGTCTTTCGGTTTCGTGTCGGTTCGGTTCATCAGTGCCGGGTGCTAGTTGCTGTTAGTTTCAGTGTCCGATTTTCGATGACCCACGCACAGTGGTGGGCTTAGTATTTGCATTTCCCTAAAACAATACGGGNACAAAAATCCCAACCAACGTGCAGAACAGAACGGATGTCCGTTCTGTTCCTTTCCGTGCTAGCCGTTTGTTCCTCACGTGAAGATTCTGCACCAGCAGCATTACGGAAACAGCGACGTGTGTCTTCCAGTTCCATTTGCCACTCACCATGCTCACCGTATATTTAGTGTCCAAACTCGTATCTCCCCCTCCTGAAGCAATGACCAGTAATGGGCCAAGTGGTCAAGCGGAAATAAATGGGTAAACAACAGTCAACAGTGTGAGCGAGCCAGGTTCGCAATCGGTTGTAATAAAATAAAAGCGTAAATTCAAAGCACTTCCACCACCGGGACGGTACACCAAGGGATGCTGTTGTACGTCGTCATCCGGCAGTGTGTCTCCCGAAGCGTTATGGTGCTCTGCTACCATGCCTGGGTGTGCCGCTGGGGGAAATGTGTACAGAGAAGGACGAAACAACAATACAACGGGCGGCATCAAACATCAACACACTGTCCACGGTCTGCACGACGGCATTCACCAGTGCGCTGCGCTGAGGGTCTGTGTATGGACCTGTGTTAGTGTTGCCAGTGGAAAGAAAAACAACGCCCGTACGTCGATGAAATGACGCCCCCGAACAACGCCGAGCCCCACAGGAGCAGAGAGGGTTATCGTCTAAAATAACAAAAATAGTCCCTTAAGTCATTTTCCTATATCATCAATAGAAATGTCTTTCGGTTTCGTGTCGGTTCGGTTCATCAGTGCCGGGTGCTAGTTGCTGTTAGTTTCAGTGTCCGATTTTCGATGACCCACGCACAGTGGTGGGCTTAGTATTTGCATTTCCCTAAAACAATACGGGGGTTTTTTATATAAACTTTGGGTTGCAAATTTTGGAAGGATTTATTTTGCGATAATTATGTATTCAGTATGAATGGTACAATATTTATTGGCCACGGCCATTTGGAGTTTGTTTTTGAAATAACTTCGTAGCTTTTGAGACGATTTCATTAAACTCTAAAATGTTGTTGTCTCTGTATGACCAAAAGTGTTCCTGCTTTATGGACCTAAGTAAGTAATAGGAGAGCAAGATCGTCACATACAACTAATCACAGGTTTAAATTAAAATTAGATTAAAATTGGTTAGTAATTATATTGGTGTATTAAAAATTAATTAAATTGGTTTAATTAACCTTATCATACCTTTGCTTCCCTTAGGATATGAGGACAATTTGTGTGAGAAGCTCATTGTAACCAACTCTGAGAAGGTCCACCAGTTAGCCAGAAAAACTTCAGAAGTTAATGTTGTACGTCCTCATGTTTTAGTTGGTTTAAGGTTATCATAATGCATTTATTTTTCCATCTTTGATTCTTATGTGTTACCAAAAGTTCATCGCTATAGATCGATGGATCATTTACTCACTACACTCCCCACAATGTTTTGAAGGCAGAATTATACAAATTTGCAATTAAAAATTTTGCATCATTTTTGACAGTTGTTCAAATTGAAATTAAAAATGAGCGCAACGATACCTATTAAAAGCAGCGCCATCTGTGAGTAAACGATGGAACCAACACAATTTCTCACTCGATGCTGTTGGTTTGTGCGTAGGTGTAATACGCGAAACCAGTCAAGGAAAAGCAACGCATGAGAATGACCATGTTTCGTGCGACATTCGATACGAAAGTTGACGGACCGGCTAGATGGCCATCTCGAACATGTGCATGTTACCTGCTTCTTGAGCTACCTCCACCACCAACCCACACGACAATCCATGCCAATTCATTCACACACGCGCACACATTTCCGCTAACAAAATCATGTCGCTAACAATAGTGAAATGGCGCAAGGGAACAAAAAGTGCAAGACACAACCGGGAGGTTCCTTTTCATTCGATCACGCAAAACAGGGCGACGGTGCTATTCAAATGGCAGCATCCACCTTCAGGGCAGTTCTAGCTGTCCGTCGTTTGTTTGACGGTCACCAACGGTTGTATATACGCCGTATCGTTGCAAATATTTTCACGACGACGACGACGATTGCGACACAACAAATGGTCCCAATACAGAAGGTACAGATTTTTGTTTTGTTTTTGTATTACAAAGCGTGGTCATCGCTGTATGCAAACATGTTTCGTTTTTTCCCCTTTAAACGGCAGCCCTATTTTGCACACATTTAGCTTAATCTAGTCACACCCTACACGCAAACACAAGGGAGGAAGTGCAAAATCCGCCACATCTCGGGCGTCTAACCGATTCGATGAAATTCCAATGGTCCATAATCACCTTAATTAATTTTCCAACGCACCGCAAAATCTGCACCACACTGACCAAACGGAAAAAAAATGATGTCCAAGGAAAGGAAACAGCGCGCACACACGAAACAAAAAAACAAACTTTGACACGAGAAAATGTTTCCCTCTATTTGTCTTCCATTACCTGAGAGCGCGAGTGTTTGTGGTAGAGAAGGGCGATGGGCAGTACACAGCGGTACAACATGCATGACATTATAGGGATCCGGTTGCTTTGGTTAGTTTTCCTTTCGCTCGTACGGATATGCGTGTGCAAAATTGGTGGTGAGGGCAAACAAACAGCAAAAAACAGCACTGCAACGTTTACTTCGAGCACGAGAAAGTAGCAGCTTACTGTGAGTAATGAAACATTACACAGCGTGGTAATAAAAAAAACACGGGCGTCCGAAGAAAAACACTCATTGCTGGTAAAAGAGTAGTTGCCTGTGGGTATTTCGAAACAGTGTTCCAACAAAAAAAAAAAAAAAACAACACACACACACAGAATGGTCACAAAAATCGGAAAACTGCTGACACTTGCTCCAGACAAATGGACCCTTTTCTTCCCATGCTCCTTGCACGGAAGGAATGCTGAGATTGGATAATTTTCATGTTTTTTTTCCATGCTGAAACATGTAGACGCTGGCGGGACAAGCTAACTGTGGATGTTAATAAATTAAAGGATATCAATCATATGTCTCGTTGAGGAATTGGGATGAATTTCATGGATTTGAATTTTTATTCTGCGTCCTTGTTTTTAGCGTTTGGAATATTGAATACCAATAATGGGGTTTGAAATGAACTTTGTTAAGCATTTTGATTATGTTTTAAATATTTATTTATAGTAGTAATGGTTTATTATGGCTTATTTGTATCAAGCTTAAGTTGTGATACTCTAATCATATCTTGGCTTTAAACAAGTCATTGGGTGAAGTTATTAAATATGGTTCCACTGAAACATTTGTTTAATTACAATGAAAGGTCTAGATCGTCCAGCAAACTTGTGTCCCGGTGTAACTGATCCATTTTCAACTCTGGTGTCTGGTACTTTCAAGACTTGTGAGGACTAAACACCAAATAAAAGGTTTTACTCTTTTCGGTATTCGCCATTGTTTGAATATCTCATCAGCCAAAAATATATTAACTTCCGTTTCCTACGCCTAGAGCAGAATTATACATGATCACATGAATCTCGAAAGTCTTCGGCTGCTTTGAGATGTTTAACTGATGTTCTAGACACCTGTGTGACTGAAACAATTCTAACACTATTAATTTTATTATTTGGTCCTTAACAAAACCCTTGTCTAATATTCGACAGGTACAGAGCTATATTCGACCCATAAGTTAGATCTTTGACGTTAAAAAAGAGTGGACTTAAGGTTAATTCTGAACTGAAGAAATAGCAAAACAGAAAAGCGCCAGAATGTAGGCAATGCTAGGTACATGTGTAAGCTAATAATCTTTACATCTCATGTGATTTCTAGTTTGCATTACTCTCAATCGTATCGTGCATTCATCTATAAGAAGAAACTATTTTAAAATTTTATCTTAGTTATTAGTTTCTTTGCGTGAATTACTTCAATTCCTAATAAGGTTGTACTCTCTTACACGTTTGAAAATCTTCATTTTAATAATTAAATTTCATTTTTACCATGCTTGGTACTTTCGTAGGACAAATACAGTGTTTTGGCGGGAAACAAAGTCATGTTTTTGTCCCATGTCACCCACACCTTACGGAAGACAAGTTACCAAAAAGCAAGAACCACCTTGTCATTGTCATTGTCAGTGTTCCCAGCACAAGGAAATACTTCTATATCTGGCTAGCTAATCACCCATTCTTTGCCAGCTTTTCCCAAAATCCTACGTTGCCCGGGAAAGTGATATTATCTGGTCCTTGGGAAAACACTCCATGTTCACAAACGTTCCCTTTGCGTTGGTGGTTTGGTATCTCCCACAACTCCCACAGCTTTTCTTAGGCTTTCGGTTTTGCGAGCAAAACCATTCAAACATTCCGTTGTTTCAATTGATTTTCGTATTTTCCCTTCACATGTTATTGCTGGTTATGTTTATCGCAGCGCCATCCCCCATGCTCTGAGGCGCGCCTGCTCTACATGGAACCGTTTTATGACCGATCCGTACCAAAGTTACACTCATAAAACATCCGAAAGATGGCACACTGTGGTGTTTGTGGTGTTTGTTGTACTGGTGGACAAAATGTATTATCGAAGCAAACATTAATAACACGAAAATTTCTTGCAACATACCAAATAACGTGTTTCATTAACTATAAAATATCATGTTAAAAAATAATTTAATTTAAAAACCCAAACATTAGCTACCACCAATTACACAGTCGACTATAGTTCCACTCTCCATACACATGCTGCACAAGCAATCTGTACATACGAGCACATTTTCGGTAGCACACTTTATTTTTGCTTACAGTAGCTGTATTTTATTTTTTACTCCCCGTTGGAGTTTTCTGTTTGGTTTTGTTTTGTTTTTATACCCCGCGACCCACTAGTACAAGACTAGCAGATATGTGTATGATTGCAGCTTCGATGCGACGATCCCATCCCATCGCACTGATTGTGTTTATTGCCTACTTCTTGGGTCGGTGATGGTTATGATTGAAGGCTATTTCGGTGTCATCGATACACAAAGTGCCACGGCACTGTAAAACCACAAATGGGACGCCCCATAATCGAAACTGTCGCGTGTATAATGCGGTGCGAATAAAATTATCGTTAGATTTGAATGATCGGCACAAAAAGGCGCAGCAAGCAGTGGTAGAAGTGAAGGAGGTTTTGGCACCAGCCGCCGTACGTAAAGTGGCTGGTGTGTAATCGTAAAGGGATGTTTTTTTTTTCTTTTCAAGTCTTTGCTACAAGATTGCTGAATAGAAATAGTGCTATTTTGTACTTTTCGATTACTAGTATTATCCTAGTACTAAAACATTGATACACTTTTACTAGTAGTTGGATATGCGCCAAAATGTAGGCAATACAATGTATAAATGAACGTTAAAAATCTGCAAAACAAAAATTTAAGGACGAGAAACGAAAAAATCTCGCGTAAAACTGTAAAAGTAATGCAAAAATGAAAAACAAAACAAAACAAAAAGAAAAGATAAAAATGTGCGCTTCTGCTCAAATAAAAAAAAAGCACATACACACATCTGTCATCTCCAATGTTAACATGCATGTGTGCGCAAATTTGTCGAAAAGTCCACCAAGGACAATGCACCGTGTAATATTTCGTGACTATTGTTTGCTTTCGATACAATAGATGACCTATACGGTCGCGGACCATCATCATCGTCATCATCATACGCCGCTTATCGGTTCATCCTCTTGGTTGAGTTTTCCCCCCATTTGGGAGGAACAAAAAGAAAACAATATACATAGACAACGGCTGGAACAACAAGTCCGATGTCGATTGCAGTAGCAAAAAGACCTAACAAAAAAAAAGCAAAAAGGAAATGGTACACATTACCAAGAGTTGAAAGCGAAAGCCAAAAAAAAAGCAACACAACTCCAGGACATTCGGGCGAGCTTATGTACACAAAATCAATCGGGAAGGTAATAACGAGAGCACCCAGCAAAACGGAACGAATTGAAATCCGACCGACTGTCGTCATCAGTCAGACATTGGCCGTCGTCATTTGAATCGATGCCGTTTGACAGATGCGTGGCAAACCAAACCGACACGAACGCGAAGAAGCAAAACAAATAAATAACAGTTTTTGATTGGAATGCAAACACCTGCCACCCTGTGTATTGTGCAAGTGTACCATTCGTTTGCGATCATCTTGGACTGGTACAGAGAAGAAGAAAACAAAAACTTTCCCGAGAAAACAACCTGCCTACCAGCCCTCATTCCTGAACACCATTCCTTAAACGTTCCATATCAAGCGATGTGTTTTTTTTGCTCTTTTCCTTCTCTGCTTCTCCTAGATAAGCAATAACAGGAGAAAAGATCAACTGCAACACCCGCAACGGTCACTGTTCACTGGGGGAGGGTAAAACCAATAAAGAAAGCTTTCCCCATGCCCGATCGGAATGGAAATCAAAATAACAACATCCACATCGTTGGGTAAAATGAAGGAAAACATCATAACTTTCTCCCCGAACCACCAACAATCAACCTTCATTTGTATCTGTAGCTGTAGGGTCAAGAATGCGGAAAGAAGCATGATGGTGACTAGCGGTAGAGAAATCGGGAATGCAAGGTGCAAATTTTTCCCGCCCGGAAGTTCAACCAAATCAACCGACATTGAGCAAAATCGTGCGAGTGTGTGTATGCTAGAAGTGGGTTGGAAACCTAACGAACGGGACGGTGAACGTGACACGAACGAAAATTCGTGCCATGCTTTTTTAATGGCTACTTAGATTTGCCTCCTCTTGTACGCTATGAATATGATGTGTGAATGTTTGAAACGAAACGAACGCCCAACCGCACCATTTTGAAGTATTCATGATAGAAAATAGAAAATAAAATTATCATATAAAAAAATAAAGCGAGTTTAAACTGATAGAACAATGCGATCGTTCGAAAAAGAAATAAATGCAACAGATGATAACAGAATTGAGGCACATGATAGTACAAAGCGATTTTAGTGAAGTACACGTTTTGACAGGATTGTTGACAGCGTGAGTGTCAAACGCACGATTTCATACTTTTTCGAAATATGTGTAGCTTTAATGATTTTGTGCTATCATGTGCCACAGTTGTTCTATCATGTGCTACGATTGTGATACATCTTAATTCTCTGGTTGTTTCTTTTGGTTTGGACACGTTTGGCCATTTTTATGATTTTCTTGTAATAATATTTTTGTGTATAGCTTTTTACAGTAAAGTTATGATAGATTTAGCTCAACAATTCAGAACATTCTAGCCCAATCCGTGTATAAAGACAAACTCGTGTATAAGGATTAATTCAATTGTGGGTAGAACTTATACTGCGAGACACTTTTGAATTAAATTTCATATTATTTAATTTCAAGACAAACTTTCTTCCAAAACATGTTAAACCCAACTTTTCTCGCTTTCGTCAGTCTAGAAAAAAAAACAACGAAGAAGATAATAATTGTTGAAGCGAATTCTTGAACACACATTCAAATTTCCTCTTTTTATGGCTGTCCCCTGTACCAACCAGCAACGCCAGTTACACAACAAACCGGCTCCTTATACGCACCCTCGCCCGAATCAGCAAATCTATTCTAGCAACAAAACCCCAACCCAACCCCATCGGATGAGCGGGGAAAGTATTTAAGACAGAACCAACACCCCAACATTGTCTCCCCAAAATGCGGAGCCAGGCCGGTTTGCGGGGAGCGAGGTGGAAAATTCATGAAAATTACCGATCGTTCAATTTATTGCGTCTGGTGCGACCAGCCGCTGGCGTCTTCGATTGTCTTCGCTCTAACCGCCAATGCAAACCGGCGCGAAATGAACGCACACTGGCGCGACATGGGCGACAGGCTGGATGATGGTGTACGGTCAGCCGGAAAGACACGCACACAACCACATACACACACGCAAACACCCGCCGGGTGAAGGCAAAACCGGGAAACAACATGAATATCGATCGAAATTTTGCTGTCCACAGCTTTGGTTGCGCTGCCACGCTGGTGTGCGAACGGTGATCCAAGCAGGCGGCGAACGTTTCAACGCGAAGCAGTGTGCTGATCGAATGGTCAAGGGTGAAATCCGCAACGCAACGTGATCCAAGCAAGCCGAAGCGACGCGAGGAAAAGAAAAAGCTTCCGAAAGCTTTTCCTCCAAAAGCGCGGTCGGTACATAAGAAATCTAACACGCAGTACATAAGACGCTCGAAGCGTAGCTGTGCTTTTTTATCGATCGCCCGCAAACCGGGGCGACCCTACGGTGGTGGTTTGTGTCGGGTTTTCCGCAATCCCACCGTCGGCCGGCACCTGTCTGGAAACAGGCCCGTACCGTCCGAGCTTACCACGAACCAACCAAACAACCCGAGCGCCTGGGCGAAGATTTTGCGACTGGTGTAGCCTTAAAGTAAACAATCTACGGTTGGTGTTGCCCTTCGCCGAAAATGTTTACAGCAGCGCAGCGTTAGGGCCCTTTTCGGCAGACGCTTTTCTCGCTGCCGCACGGTGAGAAACAATATAAAAAAGAGAGAAAAGGAAAATAGTGGTTTAACAAACGGGGACGACCGGTATGACTAAGGGAGGAGGAGGAGGAGGAGGAGGAGGAGGGGGGGGAGGAGATGCTAATGTATTTCTTCCACGATTTACGTGCACACGGCGTGAGTGTCTGATTTTTGGTGCGTCTGGAAAATATATTCTTTCTCCCGCACCGTGTTTCACCAGCCTTCGGAGTTTTCGCCACGCCATGTTCGCCCGGATTGTACGCACATCGGGATGTGCGTTCATGTGTGAATGATTTCTTCACCTATCTCACCCGCCCGGGATGGATTTGGTGAGGTTTTCAGTTTTGGCTTGTTTGCCCATTCTTTTTTAAGGGGCATTTATATTTCTTCCGTATCACTTTTGCAACCGGGCTAAGATAGGGGGATAATTTTCCGGTGCGTTTTTATTATTAACTGACCGTGCCCGTGGTGGTGTGGTGGGTCCGCTATAGGGCAAGCGGGTGTCGTTTCTCGAATGGGTTTTTTTTTTTTGCTGATTGCGTGTAATGTTTGCACGGTTAGGTTCGCCTGTCGGGGAGATCTCGTACGCAACCGTGTGCATAAATTTTACTTTTCACTCTTCGTTCTCCCCGTTTGGGGCGTTTTGGGAGGCCAACAGATTTTTTCAACAGATTTTTGCCCTTTGCCGAGTGGAAGGTGCCTTTTTAAATACCTTGAATAAATAGCGGCACGGATAGTGCCCACCGTTTATGTGGGAATGTGTTTATGGATGAACGATAAACCTCATTAGACTGTAGGTTTTCATGATTTTATTACCGTCTTCTCGGAATGTATATGAAATATCTATCAATCACAGGAATGATGCTTATCTGTAAAACTGCGGCTATAAATATTTACCATGTTTTTTTAAGTAATATATTTATTAATCATATTCGAAATGACCATCAATCGCAAATGAGTTGTTTAACGAGAAGCTAAATGGTTTACATGCAGAGAGTGTAGTGTTAACTGAATAGTCAAAGGAACGAAGATCGCACTGCAGCCTCAAGTGTTCTTTGGCCTACTGTGATAACTGATTTTCCTTAACCTTACTTACCCGATTAATGGGAACAGGATAATCAATTGCGCATAAAACTCATCAGCCCGATCGGTGCGGTTATTAAATTAAATTCAATAATTTTTTTTTTTATTTATGTTAGAACGGAACAGGCCGTATTAGACTAATTTTACCACGTAGCAGGCTAGTCAGACCGTGCTACGGGGGGACGGTCCGAATGGGATTTGAACCCGGTCCGGTCGTGTTAGGGACAAGCGCCGTTGCCAAATACACCACCAAGCCGCCCCGAAATTCAATAATTAATGTTTATTTATTTAATATTTTATTTATATTTTAACGTTATTTTGAATTTCTTACAGGGTGTGTCTAATAGTTATCTGATTGTTTATGTATTAGGATCGAATACTTTTCCGAATGAAAATTGCACAGGTTGTGAAAAAGTATTTTACGTTATAACAATAGCACTAGGTGCGTTTTGAGTGAAGTTTCGATACCAACCCACGTCATAAATCACGCGCCAGACGGTTTAATAACACCCGTGAGTTCCGTAGTCATGAATCGTCAATTAATATTGGTTCAGTAATGTAATGGCGGTCAGTAATTTCCATTCCAATACAACAACAAAAATGAAAAACTACCAATTTATTAACAAAACCATCTAATACTGCTATGTTATATACACTGTAATTAATGTTGATTAGACGATCACTTGGCTCCGGTGGGTTGGTCATGTCATTCGAATGACACCGGACGACCCAGTCTTTATAGGCTTTTTAAGGTGATCCACATAGGCAGAGAAAGCTTTGGAGACCCGGAATTTGAAATAAATGAAGACGTTGGATGCGTCCTCCAGAAAACCAAACTCAATCAAACTTCAAAGGATGTAAAATATACGAACTCAAGGGATTAAGAATATAATAAGAAAGGTTGAGTTTTGTTAATATGTTTATTTTTTATTGAAATAAGGAGGATATTTAGATAGTGTGGATATAATAATTTCTCTCTGTATTATTATAGGGGATCTGTTTATGAAACTTATATTCACCACGTACTACGGTAGTAACATCCTTATAGGTTACTAGTTAACACGTTGGCAGTATTATACCGAGCACGGTAAACCGCCTGTTATGTCTCAATAAGGCGTGTTCATCTAGACCACAAATTCAAATTGCTGCTAAACACACATACACAAATTTACCCCGCAGGAAAAAAAGGATAATTGCTGTTAAGGATCGATGTCATACATAATTAATATATTGACAATGCTCTACAAACGGGTTTATTGATAATTTCCTTCCCATTCCCTCAAAGTGGTAGCACTCGTTCCATTTTGCAACAAATTCAGTCATTGTTCGCTGCCGAAAAGTCTTCCGCAAACGACCGAACTTTTGTTACACGGTAACAGAGTACAAACAAGAGCAAGCCCCGGCGGCATCCAAACGCCCGCTGCCGAGCCGATTGAAGAAGTGTGCGCCGTGTACCGTTGCGGTAGCTTCTTCAAATTTTCATGCCACCAAGGATCAAATGTTTACCTTGTAATAAACGTGATTTGCCACTGATGTAGCCGCACTGTACCATCAGGGGGATGCGGCCTGATGCGTAATGCCGGGAACCATCGGACTAGGTGGTATGTATCTCGTCACGGGCAATACGAAGTGAAAGGCAAAGCCAAATGCTACAACCCACCGCGTTAACACCGTCGTAGCGCAACCGTTTACCTTCTCTCTACCGGCGCGGCCACACAGATCGCTGTTAGATGCGCGGTTTTCCTAAGATGAATTTATAATTATGCATCCGCAAGCAGTATTTCGCATTGCACACTGCCGCATCCTTGGAACGATGATGGCTGTGCGTGTGCACTGTGGACTGTGTGCTGTCTTTGGGTTTATTATTCTTTGTCTGCTTTCCTTTTTTTTTGTGTGCGGAGTTTGCTATTCTTTTTCTCTTTCTATTCCATCAGCTGCTGCGTGACTGTCCGGGATTGCGCGGGTGGGATCGCCGGATGGATGTAAATTATAAATGAGATATTCTTGATGAAATTATGGAAATAGCGGCGTTTAAAGTTTTTTAGGCATTTGGTGTGCATGTGGGCCTTTTTTGCTGTTGACTTGAGACATTGTGTGCGTGTGCGTAGAACACAGTCTGAATGAGTCAAAAATATTAAATATGAAAATTTTTATTGTGAGATTTTTAAGTACTTTAAGGAATGCAATTTAATTTTTAAGTAGCACTTCATTCTTTTATTATTTTTTAAATCATGTCAATTCTGTACCGTTTCATTGGCACCATTTAAATTTACATTCTAATATGTCTTCCAGTCTTCTTAAAATCTAAACTACAAACAATGTGACACCTGCGCTTCAATCTCGTCTATAAGCTGCAACACTAGCTGAGTAGGCCTTGCTATGTTGTACTGTCACATCTCTTTGGGCAGACAGACGACAAAACAGCAGTAGCAGCAGGCCGATTTTTACAAAATGCAAATGCGACAGCGAACAAGCACCATTCGCACCAATATCGTCTAGTGTGAATCGCGGTGGTCGGAGTGTGCTGATTTCCTTTACCATCATCCATCGTGGTCGGTTTGTTTGTTGATTGCTGCGTTGGCTCAATTACTGCGGATTGCGAAGAACGAGGGGTGCTTTTTTGGGGTGGGTGGATCGGTATGCATCGCGGTAAACAGCGAACGGTGGAATCTGTTAATATCGCTTTACCGTATGGCCTCCACTCTCCTCCCCCCTTCCTCCTCCAATCATCTCTTCCCCCCTCTCGTATCGCTGTGCTGCATAACAGCGCATCCTATTGTTCTTAATTAAGGAAATAACTCCGAGCAGATTGTGAGCACATAATCAACTTGACGCAGGGGTGCTGGCAATTGGATCAACTTTGTGTCGAGGGAAAAAAAACCGGACGGAGTTTTGCTTCCATGATGTGTCATTGATACAGTGTCATTTGGAAATTCTATCCGACGGGTTCTAGTACGCGGGGGACATTTCGTTTGCAGATTGCGTAAGTAGAACATGTTGCTTTTTTATTGTGTAAAAGCTCGTTCGCTGTCCTATTGATAAGAAGAACATTTTAATAAGATGCAAATTATAAACAATAACAAAAATGTAAATTCAATAAATTGGATTAGAAATAAGTCGTAATTATAGAATTATTTTAAAAGCGAATATGATCAGATGTTATATCTAGCTTGATACTGTGATACAGTGCAACTCTGTTCGTAGATGTGATCCTCAGCTAAGTCTATTTGATTTGGATATTCTTATCTACCCAACGATTTGGCTATTCTTTTACTTCGTGGCACATTTATATAGTTTGTCTATTTTGCTCCCATTTTATAATTAAGATCTATTGGATTATGCTGATCTAGATCGGGATAAGACCAACAAACCTATAACTTACCTGCCGTATAAAGGCACTCTAGCTTTATGCTTATACCAAGAAACCAGATAATCGGTCATTAATATTTCAATGACATTACCAACAGTTCTGACATATTTCCACTCGAAACTCATTTGCTAAATTTTTAACTTTCATTATTTTGAAATTAATTGAATATCTACTTTGGCATGTTCTAAATTTAATAATTGTTCGTATTTTTTTATAGTTATGCATATGTATTTTTTGTATTTTCCTTTATTTATTTTTTATTCTTGCTAATTCAAATACTGATCGTACAATATAGAAATTGATTTTTCTTCGAACATATTCTCATAAAAAACCTATTTTTACGAGCTTCTGGCTATAAATATCCCCTTATCTTTTTTTTTGCTTGGTTGAATATTGACACTGTAGATGTTTAACAATAGTTTAAAAAATAGCGAAGACAATTAAAAAATATGTACGACAAAAACACTCTATTATGACCATTCGCGATCATTAGAACGCAGCGCATATGATTCGGTGTGCTCCAAGAGGGTTGATCACGTCATGAGAATGACATCGGACAATATGATTTTTAGAATCTCTTCAGACCATTCAAAAGAAGACACCGGACTGCTTATTCATAAGATTCGTAAGACTGTTGTAGTAACTCAATAGATCACGTATTGTCCCTGGAATGCGAGCATTAAGCAGCTAAACACAACGAAATCTTTATTAACAAAGTTGATTAATAATAAACAATTTTAAACAAAATTTTCAAACGTCATCGCCTACTGAACAATCAGCTCGCTCGTAGATAGATGATTGAAGCACGTATTTATTCAGCCACTACGGATCCCGTCCAAGATCGCAACTCGATCTGCCGAGTTGGTGTGATTGATTTAATCTTTTCAAATTTAATAAACCATTTCCATATTGGTGCGCCCCCGGTGTGGATATTTTTCAATACTTCATAAACTTGATTAACAAATGCTCCAAACACAAACACAAATCCATCACGTATCACAACTTGGGAAGGCCCAGAGTCCGATGCGTTACATGATGAGTGCCGTTTGTCCGAATTTGCTTTGCTGTTAGAACATCGTCCACCGTAGGCATTCGCTTTTGAAGGACTACCCAACAAACCACCACACCCCCTCCCACACACACACACACCCACTTAACTTTCCAACAGCAATAAACACTCGAGAAGAGAGCGAAAAAAAAAACACAGGAACACATTCGAGCACACGCCGGTTCCTTTTTGGTCGTGCGGGAAAGGTTGCGTCAAAAGTTTACGCTTTCCATTATCGTCCGGTAAACAATTGTTGTTTCACTTGTACCGAAAGGGATACGAAATGGTGTGATAGGATGTGTACAGGAGCAGCATCATGCAATGTCGGAAATTTGCTGTTACAACGCACCCCGGCGAGAGAGACCTGTTTGCCTGCAAGGTCGTGAATGTGGGATGGCATCCACTGTCGATAATGGCAAACGCGACTGTACCGGCAGTGCTACAACGTTGGGAAAGAGTTGCAGAAGCGAATTTATGAATCAATGTTTGCACATTTCTCACGCGCGCCCTTACACCACTTGTTGTAGACACTGGCTCTCCTAGTGTCTGTATCAAACTTTTCATGTATTTCCTTAAGAGCGACCCAACGGGCACACGGTGCACACAAAAACCCAAACAGCTGCTGATGATTTACGAATCAAACATTGTTAAGTTTTGTGTTGTTTCTCTGCTGTTTGTTTGTTTGTTTGTGCCTTTCGAATAAATAAGGGAGTTTGAAGTGAAGACACAACTTGAAAGCAGCGTAAACAGAGCTGCTTTTAGTGTAGAATAGTGAAGAATTTTTACCTCATATTCATTAATTAAATGTATCGATAGAGAGACAGACCTGACATCCTAATTGAGGTTGAGTAGTGCAAATTTCCAATGGCGAGCCGTTGTCACCGTGATTCCTACTTTTTTCTACGACAGCCCGCACACCACAGCTTCTTCGAGATGTTAGCAGTCAATCAAAGTCTTCCAACGTTTTACCGGGACGCTAATTACGCAAACCGGATATCGGAAGTCTGTGCATGTCCACCCGGGGGTGATGACATATTGTCACCATCAGTTATGCACCATTAAGAAGAGTCGGCCGGCCGGAAGAGTTGGACTTCTTTATGGTACATCCTTGCCACAGCTAGTCCAACCGGCCGGTTGGTTTGCAAATACGTGTCCTAACGGGACGGTTTCGGTGGCAAATTGATTTAATTGAGGAACAACGTTTACCGGCGAGCCGCCAATTTTTGGACCGAAACAGTGAAATTCCGGCACTTTTTGTGGAATCTTGATACAGTGCTGGCTCTTTCTTTCCTTTTTTGGTGTTTCGTCCATTTTTTGGCCGGTGTAACAGCGCTATTTGCAAGTAAAATCGTTCACACCGTCGGTACGGTTTGGTAGAACGATTGGGCCCGACTATCCGTACGACGACCGATCGGTCAATATCGACACCAGCCATTCTTTGCCACACGCTTAGCAGCGAATGCGTCCGTAAGCGTGTTGTAAAAAGGTAAAAATATTTGCTTATCCATCGAAAGGATTGCGCTGGCCGAGTCTTTCTGGACACGGTGTTGGTAGCACTTTGTTTTTGCTTGCATCTACATCTTCCGCGGTCTAAAAAGGACCAACGTCCACCGTGGCCAACTTCTGCACGGGAACGGTTATGCTTCGGGATGTTTATTTGCTCTTGTCGGAAGCTATTTTGCACTCATCGCACTCGCACTTTGTCCGCCAGGAGAGGAACGAACTCAGGAACGTAGGAAAACACATTGTTTCCGAAGCGCTTGTTGACGCAGATGAGTGTGGCCGAAGCGCCACGGTCCAACTGTCGGCATCCAGACCACACCACACCAGCAGTCCTCGGGAAAAGAACCACTTTTCGCGTAGCTTCCGACAACTTGCACAAATATAGCCAACACATGGAAGCGTTAGGCGAACGTACACCACCATCACCTGTTTTTTTTTTTTGGCTCTCGAGGATAAGGAAACAGGGATTCCCCCGCGGGTGTCGATGTCGATATGTGCCGACGTTCTTTTGAGAATAATTGAAATTTTCAACCGAGGGCCAGCTCAACCATACCACCGGGAGCTTGTCCATTAATCCCGTTTACGTCCACGCCAAGGTTTGCCAAGGTGCGGCCCGAAACGAGTAAGCGACTCGCAACAGGAAGCAATTATTATTACTTGCCCTATCAATTGATTGTTTTGGGATTGTATGCCGAACGTTTGGTAACTTCTTTTTTCCCCTTTTTTTTCTGCCTCAATTTTCAGCACAAAACATTGTTTCGTCCCAATTCGAATTCTGCTTCTTGTTTGCTTTCCATACTTTTTCGTTAGTTCTTTTGCTGGCAAGCAAATGGAGACGCTTTCTGGGTAGGGCTTTGCCTCATCCACGGGTTCAATGTTTGCATGTTTGCATAATCTTTGTGCTTATCGAAAAACGGGGACCTTATAAAAGTTTCAATTTCATCACTATCGATTATACTGGTTGGAAGTTGATTGTAGAGATGGGAAAAAGAGTTTAAAAAAGGGAAAGATAAACTCAATCCCTTGTTCTCTACGATTGGGAGATAAGTAATGGTATAGTGTGAGAAATGCGTTTCAATAGTAGACAATAAGTTAATAAATGAAATGAAAACAATAATTATTTCCGTTAATAAATGGAGGACAAACATGGGAAAAAAGCTTATCCAATTTCTGTGTCTGCCGGGCAATGACTGGCGTTGCTCCATTGAATGTGTGTAATGATTGATAATCTCACAGTTAGGCACATTTTACTGACATGGCTAAATCTTCGATAAATTTACAAGATACTTGGTTTAAGACTCCACTTCTTTATTTACATCAAGATCCTATCTTTGCTAGGAATTCAAACTCCATTTGATGGAGACGGTACAGTTCACTTTGGTTCTTTGCTTATCATGCTAAACAGCTTGCTGACGAACACCTTCATGGTATGAGGCATCTTCATGATGTGTCCTAATCCGCAGCATACTTCCAACTTTCACCTCCACCAGGATATCTACTGCGAGAGCTTTGAATGCCTCTGCATAGTTCAAGCCTAGTCCAATAGAAAAGTTATGCCTATAGAGAACTAAGGAACGCTGCTTTTCGTATATTCATAAGTAGTCTCATAGACCCTACGAGCTAGACCGGGGAGTCTAACTAAGTACTAAGTTATAAACCGTAGTACTCTCAAGAACATTGTGACTCCAGAATTCGGTGCTTAGGTTGTTATCCGATGTGAGATCGTTAAAGATTTCAAAACTTAACTACCTAAAGATCACAAATGCTTTCGAATTCTACTTCTGAAAACCCCGTTTTCAACTCCTAGAAATGTATAGCGTCGACTTTGAATTTCGCCAAGTCACTACGAATACTCCGAATTTCTCAAGACAACTTTAAACTGATTCGAATGGGGTAAGATGCCCACAGTTAATGTTGAAAGTCCGTCTGAACCATATTTCTGTGGTGGTTCTGAAGTGGTTCCAGACATCACGGGTGATCGCCATATTTGATCAGTTGCATTCTGTTTTGTGTTAAATTATGGTGGCAATCTCCCATTCTTCGGTATCTTTTTCATTATTTAGCTATCTATTACTCTTAATAGTATGTTGAAAATGGCCGCCATTCCTGGGAGACATCTGTGAAAGCCAGATAGACAATATTGTTTAGTCTACCAGCTGTACAAATTTGATCGCCAAATCGGTGTAATAACCCAGTTTAAAGATTTTTTTCTTAAGGTTTGCATAAGATCGCTAAAAGCTTTTCTAAAATTTTAATAAACTATTCCTAACAAATTTGAAAAACACAGTAAACTTATAAGAAAGCTCAAGTTTTCGTATGAAAGTGTTAAAACATAGGATATTAGAGTAAAAGAAAAACAAAAGCCTTGTCATCAAGAAAGAACAAAGAAACCAGTAAAACACTAATGCACACTTCCCTACTTTAATGTGATACAAAAATCACACAAAGAATGTTTATAACGTGCTTTATTTCATCCTTTCCAAATGATTTATGAATGTTGCTGTGAAGCTTCATCCATACATTTGACCGTTTCTGTNTAAACTTATAAGAAAGCTCAAGTTTTCGTATGAAAGTGTTAAAACATAGGATATTAGAGTAAAAGAAAAACAAAAGCCTTGTCATCAAGAAAGAACAAAGAAACCAGTAAAACACTAATGCACACTTCCCTACTTTAATGTGATACAAAAATCACACAAAGAATGTTTATAACGTGCTTTATTTCATCCTTTCCAAATGATTTATGAATGTTGCTGTGAAGCTTCATCCATACATTTGACCGTTTCTGTCCACAACAGGGCTAGGGCTCGTTCTCAGTTTAAGGGGTTCTAGAGCTCGATATAAGATTTTTGTTTCTGCTCTCCAATGTGTGTAGTAGTTACGCTGCTAAATGGGTTTGGTTTTATGTTTTACAAAGGGTTTCCATTACATTATGCTCCTTTACCCTACGATAATATAGCCACACACACGCACACACACGGCTTTGTTTACGATTTTCTTTTTCTGCGATACTACACTGCGGCGGGAGGGTCACCCACAATGCCACGTTGATTCATATGCTTTGTTTGCACCCCGAAATTCATATACCGATCACTACGAATATATATATTCATTTATATATATATATACCGATGAGTTGTATATTATCTAATCAGTCTAGATTAATCACCAAGGTTTTTCTTTTCAGCAAAGAGATTTTCTGTCTGTGTTGTGTGTGTGTTTGCGTGTATGTGGGATCTTTTGCTTGTGCTTCTTCATCTTTAATTTTGATTATCTATGTAAGATCACTGTTCGAATCTTGCATGCATGTATGAGTGATTTTTACTTCATGTTTGTGTGTGGAATATCGGAATGTTGTCATATAAGGATTAGTGAGAATGTGTATGCTTTCTCGGTCAGTTTTAAACATTGTATGATTTCTGTTTCTTTTCTGTTGTTTTTTTGATAGGCATCAGTTTCGTTCGACTTTTCTTCTTCCCTCCCCATATGTTCCTTTCAAGATTTCAGTAATGGCGCTAAAATATGTAAACTACATTTAGAAGTTCACCCTGTGCTTTTCTTTGTTTGTTACTTACCAAAACTCTATGCACTAATTTCGAAACAGAAGTGTTATGCCCTTTGTTTATGGAAAGTTGTAATTTAGGTTTACGGTGCACCCAAAACAAAAAAACAAAAACACAAAAGAAAGTTCCCCGATGAAACCAGTACGCGTTACAAATCGATTGCCTTTCACGGGCATTAGCTCTCATTAGTTCCAGAAAATTCCACCAGCTACCTCATGCTTAGCACCCCTGTATTGCATCCGTAAGATGTACGTATGAATCGTATAATCCTAATGGTTTTAAGTCTTTATCGGCAATTTATCGCTTATCGTCACTATCGTATCCAATTTTGTTCTTTTATTGTTGCGAAATGAAACAAAAACGCTCCCGCTCGTCAAGATCGAAAAAAGCTCACCTTGCTTTCCCCCAAAAACTCTACTCCTGGTATGCTTTTTTGTCCACGTTGTTATTATCGTCATGCAGCGCGGTGGTACTCGTGGGTGAAAATGGTGCAAACTTATGCTCCTCGTACAGTGTGCCGGGAGTTCCTGGTGGTAATGGGCTGTGCGTGTAGGCACGCGTATCGGCCAATGCCGGCAGTACGCCACCCGTACTGCCCGAGCGGGACCGGCGCATCATCCAGTCGGGACTGGCCATTCCCGGGCAGCATTCGTCCGGTGTGCCCTTGCTGTCATTGTTCAACGCTAGCGCCCGTTCCATCTGGTCCTGATCGTCCAGCCCGAGCGTGCTGCGAATCCGTCTGTTGATGGCTTCGGCCGTGAGGGTGTAGTTGATCGGACTTAGCAAATGATGGCCACCACCACCACCGTACGGATCGAGGGCCCCACCAGCACCCGGCCCATTACCACCACCACCACCACTCGCTCCACCGCCACCACTTCCATTACCCCCGGGTGGATCGAGCATCGAACCGCCCGCAGCCATCCCTTCCACACCCCCGAACGCACCACGGAGGCTCTTCTCGAACGAAAGATATGCATTGTCGTAGTAGTTGGCGGCAACGGCCGCAGCAGCCGCCGTGGCAGCGGCCGAAAATTTAGCCTTTTTCGGCGTCGGCACCATATCACCGCCGGGCGCAGATCCTTGAAAGAAGCTGGGCAGCTCCGTATGCCGATGGGATCGCTTGCGGGAATAATCGGGCAGGGCGAGCGAACCCGCATGATGGTGGTGCGGATGATGATGATGCTGGTGGTGATGATGATGGCCACCGTGGGCATCAGGTCCCGGCGACAAGGGCGATGGTTGCCGCAGGTCCAGCGTTTCGTTGTCGGGTAGGGTAGCGGCCCGGAATGCCGACACCAGCTGACTCTCCAGTGCCGCCGTTTCCGGTCTGCGGTGCGGGCAAGATAAGAGGCGTGTAAATCGCGAAAGAATAAATCGATCAGTGAGTGCAGACGGGCATGGTACGGTGTGGATGACCGGGGTTTTTTTTTGTTTCTTATTTCTGTGGAAAGCTTTGTTTTTTATCACACATTTTACACACACAGACACACGCACACTCCGCAGTTTGCCGTAGCCGATGACGATGTTTGCTGGTTTGCGCGCTCTATCGATGCTGCTCGTACGATGTCCGACGAATTGCTCAATGGTTAGACAATGTGGGCGAAGATAATTCTTCACCAATTGTGTTGTGCACGATGGTTTTCAAAAAAAAAGGGCGATTTAAACACAAACAAACAAAAAATGGTGGTGAATCAATTCAACCACAATTTACCTGTATCCCTGCATGTTCCTGCCGACCAACAGATGGTTGCCACAGAACATGCCAAACACTTACACACACCATACTCACGAGAATTCGCCGTGTAAATACCACTTTATGGTGTACCCGATGCTGGATGAAGCTCAGTTATCCATTTTTTCCTTACTTACTGTACGTAGGCTGCCCGACTTGTATGCTTCGCGTAACGGATCCCATTGCAATCGTTGCACCAGAGCTGCTTAATCAACTGTGTATGATATTAAAGCAAATCTTGCAATGAGAGAGGAAAAACGTTAAAATAAAGAAGGTAAAAACTGGGTTATCTATAAAATGAACATAATAAATTGAAGGCAATGTGAAAATATTTCAATTAATCAAATAGAGACACACATTTTATAATTTTATATAGGAATTTATATTTATAGGAATTTTCAATTAAATGAACAAGAAAATAAGCTTGCTTTAAGATGCACTGAAAATAAACAAAAACAAAATTAAATAATATTTAATAAAATAAAATTAAAATTCTTACCAATCCATACATTCACATAGTTTTGGCTGTATTTATTGCGTAACTTTATTGAATTGATAAAAAAAGTTTTAGATATACGGCTATCTAATGTAATATCTAATGTAACGATGTTTGTTGGTTTGTTATTTCTATTTGTATTTTTTTTTTACATTGTTGTATATTATGGATTTTTTCGACACTACTTAGTTAAACGTATTATGGTGCTTAATCTTTTTTTTATATAAACTATAATAATATTTAAAGAATATAATAACAAACAAAATCGTGATGAAATGAAACAAAATGACAAAATGAAAATGTTTATTGAACAACATTCCACAGTTCTTCCTCAACAACTTCTGCATACTAACTCAAAAAACAATAACATTGTAGCAGATTCACGGTGTTACTTACCACATGTCGTATAGAGTGATTGTTGGTAAATAATATATACAGAAGGATACCGTTTCTCCAATTGTACCACTGAAAACACAACACACATGACAATAGGGAATGATATTTTAAACACTTTTTACAAGATTTTCCCAAAAACATGGTCACTTTTTTATTAAATAACATTTACCAACAATAGGACAATACTCCTTCTAACCACCCAAACTCAACTCCACCGAACTGTTGATCCTTCCCAAAACGTGTTTTTGGCGCCATCCTCAACACGAAAGCAGTAACGGATGGTAAAGCGTCCTAACCGGTAAGCTATCGGAGCCCACACTGACCACAATCACGGTCCAGCAACGAAATCCACTGCCACGGTAAACTGTCAAACTTCGTCGAACAACGAGCAACCCCGAACGGTGAACTTTCCCCATCGGAATTGGTGGCGCATGGACAGTAGCGTGCCTTATTCTTGCCGAACGTATCGAAATACCGAACCCGAAACTGGATCCCAGCAACAAGGGTATGAATGAATTCGTTTCGCTCCAACGCCCCAAACCGATCGGCGTTGCATCGGGATGGCAGCACCTAGACCATAAACAAACATCGCCACGTGGAGGATTTAACGATGCACCGGAGTTGCGGAACGTCCCAACCGTGCACTGACCAAGCGCGAATATGCAACTCCTCCTATCGGTGGGTTTGCTTTTCGGTTGCGATTTGTCACACAGCCAAGAAGCGCCACCTTTTCGCTGGGCTGGCCGGGGCTGTATGCTGAATGGCTATATAATATTATGCACGCTTATTGTTATTATTTGCTGCTCGCTCCAGCTACTGGTGCTGGGTTACGCTCTGTTTATATAAGCATAATGCGCGTATGTATGGGAATATAGAGGGAAAATGGAACCAGAACCAAGCCCAAACGCAAACCCCGTTTTGCAGGCTCTGGTGGGGTACGCAATGTTTGGGCGTTTCCCGGCGAGATGCACCAACCATTCGAAACCATTAATTGTGCCGACAGAGGCATTAATGTTACAGAATGCTTATAAACGGTAGTACAATCGGATGGCATTCTTTGTGCAATGGTTGAACGTTTTATTGTCGTTAACGAACGGTAAAACATATCGGACTAAACATAGTTTAGTTCAGCCATATCTAACTCATTTAACTACCAAATGCTCCAGTTTTGTGCATTTAATTTATAACTAAATTAAAAAATCCTTTCTCAGCAAACAAATGCTGACTTATCTATAAAGTGAAGCTTTTTCAAATGCCAACAATCACCCAAATTCACCAAATAGACGAAAATACGATATAATCTTTTAATGTAAAAAACATTAAATCCTCCACCATCCGACCAGAGTATTAGAAATTTATAGTAGATCTTTAAGTAATTCAACTTTCATTTCTTTCGGAGTTCAAATATTTCCAACAACGTTAACTTCCTTCCTCTACTTGCCAAACAATTTTATTTACCTTTTACACTGGAATCCATACCTTCACATCCAACCCAACACGAACAACACACATCCTTCGCTGTTATCCTGTAAATGAAAGGATGTAGGACATTAGCAGCTTACCTAATACCGCACACGGAACCAATCTGCCAACGTCCAGGTATGGTTCCAAAACGTCCTAGCCCCACAAAGATGATCCGCGGTTGATGTCCGATAGTTCCACGAGAGAAGAAGACAAAAACAAAACACGCTACAACCCTGCTGGATTTGATCGCCCGTAAGCCTGCCTGAATACTGCTCGAAAGCACCGCCAAACACAGACTGAACGCGGCCCTAGCGGTGGCAGGTCGCTTTTTATAGTGCGCTCGGTACGGTACCAATCTGCTCCTCCCGTGGTTCATGTGCTGTTTGATGGCCGATTACGATCGTTTAAGCCAATTGCTACGATCCATCATCAATGGCACTACTGGTGTAGTACCTCTGGACTCCCCATTTGCTCCGTACCAGATTCCGTGCCGGGGCTTCATTCGCCCCGATCGTTAAGGGTAATTGAAAAATATACGACACGGCACACACACGGTTAAATCACCGGCCCCTTTCACAGATTAATGCAACAGTTCCTGTGCGCGCCCTGGGACGTGCGATGAGTGTTGCAAGACATAGCGTGCAATCTACGCAACATTGTTCAAAGCAACTCATCGGTTTAACGAGTTTCGAAACAATCTTAACATTTGCAAGGATACTTAGTCAGTCAGTCAACGAGCTGCAAATTAACTGATTGCCTGAATAGTTTTCTTCAACAGTTGCTCCTGAGCGATGATGTGTCCGAGAAGGCACAGCGTGTGTTGTAGTTGTAGTTCAGTGAACAAAAATATCTTACTTTACCGTCAAACTGCCCGGATGGATGAGTTAACAATAGCTAATTTGCTGATCAATTTCTCGCTTCAATTACCAATGATATAAGGCAAAATACAAGTCAAATTTGCATATTGTTTCACCTAAATATGCCTTCCGAAGGTTTGATTTCTTGTCGATTTAGCAGAGCTCAAGAGCAGCTTTTACCGATTTCCAATCATTCTTGGTGCACTAATGTTGGTGCCTATTTCGTCATCCGCAATACAAACACACACTACGTACGTTCATGTACGTTCATCAGTTTTAAACATGACACAAACGGCAATTCCTGAAATAATCGACGTTCCACTGGTATGCATCTGTATTGAGCATCAGGGACTCATATCTCGAGGTGTTATAGCACATTCAATGTCATAGCTTTAAAAATCGAATTAGTGATAATAAGTGACCATGATAATGGTTCATTTATGCTTCAAACAGTTGCTCATCACTATAGATCGCTCATCTTCGCTGGCGACATCTGGTACATTGGTGGTTTGGTGTCTTTCACACCACCTCCGCCAGCGGAACTCAGCGTGTTTACCGATGTGGCAAAGTATTTGGTATGGGTCAAGCAGCATATGCGTGAAACGGATGCGTAAACGATTGAAACAAGGTCTACGGTTTTAATTGTATACAAATCGCTTATTCGCAGATCATCCGTACGGCTAGGTGAGTACAACAAGAACACGTCGACAGACTGTGCGGAGGTCCATTCGTCCATAAGAATGGTGTGTTCGCCTCCCGTACAAACGCTGCGCATTGAGTTGGTGATCACGCACGAGGACTACAACGATCCTCGCTACGCAAATAATATTGCACAGTCACAGGTCACACACTGACGGCGTGAACATTCGGTTCCGGTGGTAAGGACCTGCTCGAAATGAGACAACGCGAGCCTATAGATTCGATCGCCTGCCAGCAGCACTACAACGACCAACAGGTCTCGATGGAGATCACGACACGCCAGATATGTATCGGACAGCAACATGACGACGGCACACAGAACAAGTTACCATTGTCCGGGGCACCGCTCAAAGTCAAAGTCACTATGTGCTGCATGGAATGCTATCGTATGGATTAAGACGTTGCCAATTGCCCTTTCCGGATTTCTACACTAGCGTGGGCAGCTATGTGGATTGGATTCTTTGGAAATCATAGAAAACTAAAAAGTCCTGGTGGTCATGATAAGTCTCTCTATAGGTAGAATGACAATATTGTAAACCATATAACTTTGCTTGCGTTGCAATAATGGCAACCATAACGTGTATAAAAATAAATAAGTAAACTGCATACATTTTATTTGTCAGGCACTGTATCATCATGAACGGTGCGAACAATAGTGTCAAATGACAACACAAACCGCAATGCAGCTGCTGTTACTACCAGGATACACTGAAATCCGCACACACAAAAGGAAAGCAAGACAACCGTTGATAGCAACCATCATAGCAACCGGGAAATGCCAATATGCCTTTATTGACGTAACTTTTCGCTTTCGCCAAACACCAAACTGTGTCGGAATGCAGTCGTCGTTGCACTTTCTAAGCTAAACCCGCCTAAACACGCGCTTGCTGCACTGGAATGGTACGGACACGGTGTCGGCGCCACCACCATAAACCTGATAGCTTGCCGGTGTGGTGTAGTCAAAACAAAAATAAGTAAACATTGTCTCACCCCAATGATTAGCGTCGTCCTTGCAGCGGGACACCAACCGAACAGGACAAAAAAAAANACGAACCCACCACTACCGATAAGCCAACCAACCCGGAAGCCAATGAAAGTGAAAACAAAGCACCTTTCTTCCGGCTGTCAGCGTGTCCGCCTTTGGTTTAGTAGGCAAAATGCCGGTACGCTGCCAAGCCATTCGTGTCTGTGTGTGTGTGTATTTAGCTCGCATTATTCGCACAAAGCCAAAATGCCATGACAACCGGGCCGACCGGATGGAATGGTTTGATCGAAACGCAATACCTGCAGTTCCGAGCCCGAACTCTAGCTCGGTTTCCGCTCAGAAGTGCGACAGCATTAGAATGCTCGACACCTGTTCCGAGCCGTGACACAACAGCCAGCTAAAGTGGAAAGTTACCACAGTCCGCCGTTGCAGACAGTGGAAGTGTAAAACGTTCTAATCTGGTGTGCGTTGGTTTTTTCTAAACCGCAACACACAAACCACAATGGATGACCGCACGATTGACACGATTTTTGCCGGTTCGATGGAAAATCTGCCACCGGTTAGTTCGAAAATTGTGCGCATCTTTACCAGCTCGACGTTCACAGGTACGGTTACGTAATCACCCGGTCGGTTGACCATGCCGAAGGTTTGTGGAAGCCTTTTTGCTGACGCATCCGTTCGATTTTCTCCGCATGTCTGGCCAGATACGACGATGGAGCGAAACAACCTGATGGCGAAATGTTACCCGCGAATTAAGGATTACTGTCGGGAGAAGCACGGTTTGGAATTTCAGGTGAGTGCTTCATATATGATCGGTAGTAGTAGGTCACCTTATCGAACACTCTGTTTTTTTGCTTACTTCCAACAAGAAGTCACTTTGAAGCAATTCAAACATCACTTTGAAGCTGCTCCAAAGGATACAACCAATATGTAGTGCTCAAAAAACCTAAAAGCTTATTGATTTATTTAGTAGGCCGCGCGAGTGTCTTCATTTGCGCCCTCCCGCAGTGAGGAAAAAAATATCCCACACACCGCCGAATAGTACCGAATCCGCCTACTGCGACGAGGTTAGATAAACGTCTAGCAAACATAACAATGTGACAGGTGAGCGAATCGTGTTTGGATGGGGGGCGACCCCTCCGACACTGCTACCTAGGGTAGGAGGAGGAGACGATTGTGATGACGGTGGTATCCACGAACAAATGACGTCAAACTCACTGACGGTGCCTGTCGCCATCCTTCACGACGCCAAATGTGGCCTCGAAATGGGTCAATAGTGTTTTTTTTCGCCGAGTTGCTTGAACTCTGGCCGACTGCATACGCGCTTAACTAACGCAACCTATATAGCGTGGCAGTTTGACGAACTAATAGACAACCTCAGGCCACCCCAAAGAACCGAGTGTGTGTGTGGATTTGTTTA
>STHB01000010.1:17784478-17833132 GCA_018908115.1 Anopheles rivulorum
GATTACGCGGTGGCCGGTGTGCGCAAGAACCTGTATGTGTGGAGTGTCACGAGTCGCGCTTTGCTGAAGGTGCTGGATGCTCACTTTGGGCGCATCATTCAGCTGGAGGCGTTAACGATCGGTGCGTGGAACAGTGTGATCACGTCCAGCATCGATCGGTCGGTGAAGATATGGAACATCAACAACATCTTCGAACAGGTGCACGTGATCGACAGGCATGAGTTGCAGATCGACAGTATCAGTCTGTCGGAGAATGGCGATCTCGCCGTGACGGTAACTCGCGGATGTGTCGGTGTTTGGGAAATTCGCACCGGCCGGTTACTGTCGAAGCTGGCCGATAGTCCACTCGGTGCGATTGTCACGCATGCCGAGATTACGCCGGACGGGCGTTACATAGTGTCGTCGGAGACCGGCAAGATATTGGTGTGGAATCGGGTGACCGAGCAGGTGCTGGCGAGAGACACCCAACCCGGCATACAGCAGATCAACTTTGTCGAGCACGGCGCTAAATATCTGACCGTGTCGTGCCCGCAAGCGGTCAGTGGCTCGAGTACGGTGACTAGTGGCGTGGGTTCCGGTGCTGCCACGGACGATAATGGCATACAGGCGCATGCAATCGTACGCAGTCTGCCGGATGGTGCAAAAGTCTTCTCGTACGACTATCCCGTACGCTTAGTGCCCGGCTTACCGTTCCGGTGTGCCGTCATATCGGCCGACGGGCAACATATTCTGTGCGCGTCTACGGACAAGAATGGGAAGGATGCGATCGCTGTGTTTAACGCCGCCAGTGGCATCTTCATGCACCGGATTTCGCTGCGTACGTGCAACATCAAGGAAATCGTATCGCTGCTGCCGTTGCCACACAAACCCACCCAGGTGGCGGTACTGACGAACGAGAAGGGCAGCATCATGGACATCAAGACGAAGAAGCACGTACGCTCGATTCCGAAGTGGAGCGGTACCTGCACCACGGATGGCAAGTTTGGTCTGTACGCACCGTCCCGCGGTGGGCTGGAGCTGCTGGAGCTGAAGAAGGGATCGACGGTGAAAACATTCATCCCCAAGGTGGCCGAGGGTGTGTTTACGGTGATCTGCATGTTTACGTCGACCGACGAGTACGTGCTGTACTATCACAGTGGGCGCAAAACGCTGCGCGTGTTCCGCACAAACGATGCCGAAATGATCGCCAACTATCGCATGCAGGCGGAACTGACGGCTATTCGTAGCACCTCGGATGGGCGCAGTTTGGTGCTCGGTACGGTTGACGGGTGCATTTCCGTGCTTGCCATTGCCGATCCGAAGAAGGATGAAATGCAACAGTTCCTCAAGGATTTGCCCTCGCGTGATGCAAATGTAAGACAATGGGTGGGCAATGGGGCTGAGGCGAAGACGCGCAGCTAATGACTGTCTTATTCCATCTTTTCGTTTTCCACAGTGGAAGAAAAAGCTTGCAAAGCAGAAAGCTTCGGCCCGCTTCAAGGCGGCGATGCGCTTGGCATCCATTTCCACGCGCTTCGGAACACCGATGGACGATGATGAGGATGATGAGGAAGATGAGGGCGCCGACGGTGCCACTAATGGTGACAAGGCAGCAACAACAGAAACGACACCGGAACCAACGGTGGCCGCCACTGAAGAGGAGTAGAGTTTTAGTGTTGACATACGCTGGTTGCGTTCAACAATTCCTTTCTTCACCATTTAAACGACACTGCAGTGAAGCTGGTTCTCCCTTTAAACTTATATCTCTTCGTCACGATCTGTTACATGCGTAACTGAACAATAAATTCACATGTTACAATATTACTTTTCTAGTTCTAAATTCTAACATTCTCTATTTTGCATGCATTTTCTAACTATTCGGATGTATCGCAATAATAACGCAAACCGATATCTTTTTACATGAATTAATATTATTCAAATATAGTTGTTTTTTTTTTATTTTCATCAGGTTAAGCAATTCTTGTGAGACTGATTACGTGTGTTGAATGAATGCTATCCGTTTCTGTCTCTGTGTGGCTTTTTCTAGTTTTTCCGTTTTACTTTTTTCACTCCCAGAAACATTTATCAATATACCGTAATTGATTCGTAATCACAACACAGGAACGTCGAATTTTGGTGTAATCTGATATTTGCAAGATAACACATCGCTCAAACATAAGTCTCGTTACCGCAACACTCACGCACACGGTTCTAAATGTCCGAACGTTGTGTAGGCAACGGCAAAACAAAAAAAGAATCCGAACGCTACCTTCGAGATACACAAATAACACAAAACCAACTTTGTCCAACTTTATCCCTTTAAGCATGCAAACAACGGTTGAGAAAGTCTTTTTAACGTGTGCACAAATAGAGGTCATGGAGAGCGAACATGGTAAACAAAAAAACGGGGAAACACTGTTGTGTGGTCTAAACGTAACAAATTCCTACGCAAGCGGTTTAACTTTGTAGCGGAAGGCTAACTATGCGCGTTTTGGGAGGTGTTATATATACTACTATCCTGTTTTCCACAATTTTGGCTAAAATATATTTTTCCCAACGGTTTTCTCCCGCCCGAACCTTATGTATTCGCAATATCGTAGTAGTGGTGAGAGTTTAAGTAATGTGTATATAACCTGCCAAGTCTTTTCAAAACGGGTGTGTTTCACTGGTTATGAATTATTCGATAAAAAAGGTACATATTTTCAACAGTTTCGAGAGCGAAATTCTAAACAGCCCGTGTGTATTATGCATGGCACAAGACCGCAAACAGAAAGACTAACATTGTACACTGCACCACACTGTGAGAACAGGTAAAACAAAACCATGTAATGGTGCGATTTAATCTTGCTCACATCTCTTTCGAACGCTACACGAATGGGAATACCTAGAATAAGTTAAAAACGCACTTCAAAATAACCCTAACGCAAGTGTATGAAGGGGGTAAAAATGGGAACCTTAACATCTAATACGTGGTTTTCTAGTCGTGTGCTTCAACAAGGATACTGAGTAAACCGGCCAACATACAAGCGGCAGCTCAGATTGAAGTGATGTGTGTTAGTATTAGAGCCAAACTTAAGTTACATAGGTGATCGTTCAGTCGTAAAATTCAACACAAACAACTAACTCGGGGGAGGAATCATTAGTGAGGCGCATCTTAGATGCCCGCCTGTCCTTCGGCGTCGCTTGTGCGCTAGAGGCGTAATGTTGATTTCTGTTATGGATTACTTCACTTAATGCTCTAAACGCAACTAGGTTTGTTCGCTAGGTTGATGTGTGATGGGCGTTTTGCGGAGGAAGGGAGATTTTGGGGAGCAACCGGAAACCGGATTGAATGGGTGAGTATTGTGTGTTCCTTTTCCGCAGGGCGTGTCTCAACCAGCTCGAGCCCAAAGAGAGACAAAGATTTAATACCGTGCTGAACATGACAGCAGGACGTTACACGCGCTTCACCGTGGAATGTTTGTTGATGGAGCAGCATCATCATCATTCGCACCCCCCCTACCTATACACCTGTGCCGGTAGAATTCCCGCCAAAACGTGTGTATTGCCCCAGTGTCCGTTAGAGTATACTGACTGGGGACCATCCGTTAGGGACCCTTATTCTCTTTGTTTTTTTTTTTGTTTTCCTTTCGTTCAGAGCATTCATTTATGTTGCTTTAGTTGCTCGAGCTTTTGCTGCAGCAATTCGCGGCGCTGAGAAGTGGTACCACCACCTACGGGAGTACCAGTGAGATTGGCTTCATGGCCCAGTCCCATACCGTCCAGTCCTCGGCGAATGCTGAATTTGCTTCCCTGCATTTGATTAAGGTTCAGATTTTCGTCGGTAATTACCCCACCGCCAGTAACTGCTGTGCTACCGAGCGTTCCTGTTGTCCCGTCCATTGACAGTTGCGTACCGGTCGTGCCTAACATGCTTCCGCGATTCGGTTGCCCACCAACAGTTGTTTTTTTCTAAAACATTAAACAGTTTTAATTAGCAGTTAGTAAGTGTTTTTCCTACATAACTAACAACGTAAAGCAATAAAAATATATTTATTAAGTTTAAACCGTTTTACACAAACAAATAAACAAAAAATGGGATCGAAACCCCAGCTGTATATCATCACTTCAACGATCGATTCATTTCACGAAAATTCACCAACAGAATTCACTGGCCATAATGGAGCTTGATAATGTTTTCATTTCCAGTTTTACTTTCGCCACAACCCTTGCTAACAGGGCATTGTATATCTCAGTGTTTATTCATTTCTGCCTTCGAGGTACGTTCTAGTGACAGTTGAAAATACAATCAACAAGCAAATGAATCCAATGTGTGTCTTCATTTAAAATGCAATGTCAGAAAAGTGAACAAACAAACAAACTATAGCTTCTGCGTTCTCTGCTAATGTTTGCAGTACAAATAACCACTTACCATAAGATGATTTAGTCGATCCATCCAAAAGTCCGGATTCTGTTTGTTTTGTGGGCCACCTGGAGACGTCATGAAACGTTTGTTAGCATATATGCTTACAGTTGATTCATTTGTAATGCAAACAAACACATGTTTGATGAATTGCGCACTTACCTTTACTACCATCAGCACCGCTTTCGACGCTAGCATTTACAGCGATATATTTCTGATACTCCGAACCCACCACCGATCCATTACCGTCCCCGTCACCACTAATCATGGTGCTACGCGTACCGCCATGGTTGTTATTGTCGCTGTTCAGTGCATTATTCTGAGCGGTGACCATCATGCCCGCTGCTGTACCCGGTCGTAACGAGGGTGTGTTACCGCCTGCTTCTCCATCACCGACCACCGCCGTGCCGGTTGCATCCTTGTTGATGTTCTTCAGAATGCGCAGCACGTACGAGTGTAGCTCCGATCGGGTCGGAATCGTATTCAAGTGCTGCAGTATAGCGTTACCTTTGATTTTGGTCATATTGTGAATGATGGTTTTAACCGTTCGCAGCGGCATATCGGATGGTCGCGATTGCCACCACGTCGAGGGAAGGGCAAGCATGAACTCGTGCACCTCGAGCAACACGGCCTCATAATCTAGCTCGGCCAATCGATCCGGTATGACCTTCACGTTACGCCAGATGCACTTCATCTGCAGGTCGGTAAACTTTGGCAAGCAACTGGTCTGGCAGGATTCCTTCAGCAACCGGATGAGGGCACAATTCATGTAGGTGAAGTTGGTACGATCCAGAATCTTCAAACAGATGCCGTTCACCACCTTCACGAATGATGCATCGTCGATACCGGTTACCAGGCGATTGTCCGCCATCAGTCCCAGCAGCACGGAGATTATGTTTTTGATCGACACGATCGTCAAGTGCTTTCCGAGCGATTTTGAGGCGAAAAACATGAAGATGCTGTGCAGTAACGGTTGATAAATGTTCATCGATTCCGCAATCGGCTTTTGCTGGATATTCTGTGTGGATGGAACCGTGGAAAAAAAACACATAATCGATCAAACGTAAGCATATCAAAATAGAAACAATGTTCAAGATGCACGTACCTTAAATTGCTGTAGTACGTGTTGTATGTACATTTCTTCATATCCTCGCAGTACGGCTTGTTTCTCCGGTGATTGCATGATATCCGTTAGCTCGTTTAAGGCGGCATGTGCAGCGTAACTGTCCGTGTTACCGATTCCACGTATGATGCGTACCAAGTTTTGATCCAGCTTTGGGAGAGCATCGGTCAAACTGGAACAAAACAACACGCAAAAAACAACAAAATATTGTGTTGTGAATTTTGCCACACATCGACGCAAACAGCTAACATGTTAACAGAGAGACAATTTGCATACGCTATAGGATTCATCGACTAAAGTGCACTACATAACCTTTGGGAAGGATAAAACACTATTTCCCAGTACCTTGGTCCAACAGGAGGCGCAGGTTTCGGTTTCGGAATCAATCCGCTACCATCTACTACAGAGGGACGAATACTGGATACCGTGTGTTGATGGTGGACGGGCGATTCGCCCGGTCCGCCAGAACCCGCGGACGAGAGCAGGTTGCGTTGGGTTAGCTGTCGGAACTTTTCCTCCGGATAGGACACACCGTTCGCTGCAATCACGGTCAGCTCATCGTATATGAAAGAATCATCCATCGGGCTTAGGACGGTTTTGCCGAGATCGTCAGCCTTCACCCAGTTCCGCTCAATATCTGCTATCACATTCTCATCGAGCTTGAACGGACCCTTCACCACCCTCGGCTGTGGAGGCTCCGGTACAATCATTCTACAATAGTCGGGAAAAGGAAATAATACGCCAACACCCCGCAATTTAGTTACTGCTACTATCGTGAAAGACTTTTCAGACAGCAAAAGAAAGACATAACGGAAAGGTACAAAGCAAGACATCACACGCCAAAAGCAACAGTTATAGTACAGCAGATCTACGCAAGGTTAACGAGTCAGACGGTATGAAAAAGAAGAGAATTACGTCTTTATCGATATTAATAAAAAAAAAGCAATTGCTTTCATTTTACAAACCGTCTGACTTATTACCGTTTTAGCTTTCTTTTGTTTTTGCTTTGCCTTCATCGCCGTTTACGGGATGGCCATACTTTACGATTAGTGTTTCATGTGTGACGAAAGATTAAACTCACTTGATCGGTACAACCACGGCATCCGCATGCGAAGGTACTAATGTTTCGTCCTCCTCCATCACGTCATCTGCACCGGCATCACCACCAACGCCAACCGCGGTGGCCGATAGTCCCTGTACCACGGGAGGGACGATGCTTTCCTTCGCCACCAGCGTAGTTTCGTTGAGATTCGTGCCCGCACCCGGAATTGGCAATTTTTTCACCGGCAGCACGGTCGCCTTCTTCGAGCGCTTGATGCGCTCATCCAACATCGACAGATCCTTATCCGACAGTTGGCCGATCAGCTTGTAAATCTTTTCACCGGCCAAAAAGTAAGCTTGCACCACAGCGTTCAACGCCGCATTCCGCACCGCATTGTCCCGATCGGAAATGTGCCGTGCTATCTCCTTCAGTGCAACCGGTTGCGATGGTTGGCAAACGGTCAAACCGTACGTCTCGATCAGATATCCCAATTCGTCCAAACATTCCGCACGCTGCCGGGCATTTTTCGACTTCAGCGCGTCCATTATGAACACGAACACTTTCGAGAATGGATAAAGCAAACAGATCTGGCGCAGCAGCGTTCGCACACCGTTCCGAACCACGTCCTTTGGATCGCCTATCTTAATCAGCAGATGCGGCACGAACGAGCTACCTTCAATGTCCGCCAGCATGTACTGCCGATCGACCAACCGTTGAATGACCTGGTTCAGATACTCCAAGCCCTTCAGCAGCACGGATGGGTTCGTGTCGTAGAACCGTAGCGACAGCCACTTCATCACCAGATCCAAGTTGCATATCAGTGCTTCCTCGTTCGTTGCCAAATCTTCCATCAGTGCATCGATCACCTTCAGATGGTACCGGAAGTCCTCGTGAAACATGTTCACCATTAGCGCTTTGTTTACGTTGGCCGTTTGCATTTGCTCCTTGAGCAATTCATAAAACTCCTCCCGCGGTGTTGTGAACGTCCACTTCAACACCTTTAGCTTCTGTTCGTCCACGAAACGTTGCTTTTTTAGACCGTTTACAACCAACAAGGGTGCCAACGAATCGGCATCCTCTTCCTTCTTGCGAGATGAACTGCCACCACTACCGGCGCTACCAACTCCACCGGCACCACCGGCACTCGACTTGTCCGAACCGGCCGAACCCGATCCCAAACGACCGCTAGCACCACCGGGACCACCAGCACCGGCAGACTTTGTTGTCTTCAGCTTCAGTCCACCCTTGCTAGCGACGGTTGCTTCTTCCGGCGGGGGAGCGGCCTTGGCCGGTGGAAGCTGCTTGACCGGCAGGTTTGGACGTGTCTTGTCGAGCGCGGCCTGTATGTCCTTCTTCGATATGGGTTTTTGCTTATCTAACGCCTTCACCATTGCATCATAGCCAAGGTGTATCATCACACCCAGTATGGCATCATTGGCGTTCTTACGCACGTCCGCACTACGATCCGTGATATGCGTGTACAGATGGGGTAGTATGGCCAACAGCTCGTCCTTCGGGATGCTCTTCGTTGGCATGTTGGGCAATTTCTCCGCCAACCACGCATACAGCTCTGTGCGCAATGCCGGACTACCGGTCTTAAGCGCATCGGCTATCATTTCACCGTCGAAGAAATCTTTGTAGCCCGCCTGTTCGCCCCACGTATTGATACAGGTGAGACAAGCGCTGCGGATGAAGCTTTTACCATCGCCAAGCCCTTTCAGAAAGCCGGGGAAAAACGCACGCACGTACTGCCGGCAGGGAGGGCCCATCGCAATGGCCATCTGCTGACAAATTTCGACCGATGTTTGCGCAATCTTTGCATTGCTGTCTACCAACCGTTGAGCCAGCACTTGCGGCAAATCGCCAAGTGTCGGTTTGATGAGTTTCGCCTCCGCAATAATTGTTTGCAAGCGCAACAAGCCCTCGTTTCGTGTCTTCCAATTCTTATCCGAAAGCTCCGTCAGCAGTGCTTCCGTTATTTGTCCGGAAATATCGATGCGTGGTAGCAGATCGTTCACGTTTATCATCGGTGCGGTGGCTTCCTCATCGGTGCCACCTTCAGCTGCGTCCTCGTCGTCCTCATCCCCACCGGCGGCCGTCGATTTCGCACTGGCTCCCCGTGTCGGGGCCGGAGGTTTCTGACCCGCGCATCGCTCAAATTCGGCCATAATCTGTTGCTTTAAGGCCGGTTTTTCATTGTCGAAAAACATCGTCAACGGTTGGCCCATGAATAGGTACATCGTACCCAGCAGTGCAATGCCGGCTGTACGTACGGCCGGATTAATGCTCTGAACCGCCTTACGGGCACTCTCCAGCAGACCCTTCGCCTCGACCTGGAATCCAAACTCACGCAATGCCGTTGCCACCCACAGCAAAACCTCCTGCTGCACTTTGGGTGATTTTTGCTGCTCAAAGGCAAACTCCATGACGCGCTGCACGGTGTAATCTAACCGAGCGCCACCTTCGGCAATTGCGGTCAGCAGTGCGGCAGCAGCCGATCCATTTTTCGCATCGCCCAGCTTCTCCGTCACATCGGTAAGCAAATAATCGGCCGTGGTTGTTGTAATGCCGAAACGCTCCACAACGGTTCGCGCGGTGTCGAGCTTCCCTTTCAGCACCTGAAAGTTGGTATCCTTGAAGCCCGGTTTCTTTGCGAGCGATCGTAGCAGGATTTGCGACAGGGCTGGTTTCGTTTCCAGTCCCGCAATGGCCCCGGCAAACGATTCAACCGCACTCAGACGTGTCTTCCAGTTCGCATCCATCAGTCCACCGATGGCGTCGGGCGGTAACATTTCACCCGCCCGCTCATCGATCTCCTCCTGTGATAAATCCTTTTCCGTATTCGGTGGACCTGAGGCAGCTGCCCCTGCTTTAGGGCCACCCGCACCAGCAGCTCTTCCACCACCACCACCGAGGGAACCACCGGTAGCACTCTTCTTTAGGCCACCCCCGGATATCACCTTTTTGACACCGGTTGCTGCCGTGGCGGGACGCTGAACTCCACCCGAACCACCGCTCCCGGTTGCACCAACCTTCGTCTCCGATGGTGCCTTTTTAATCGTCGTAACCGGCTTTGTCGGAGCTGTGGCAGGGCGCTCTTTACGGGCGGCCGGGATCTTTACCGTTATCACCGCCCGATCGCAGCTTTCCTTGATCTTGGCCATCTTCAGTGCGTCCACCTCGGTCAGGTACGGTGCGATTATTTTCTCACCGACCAGCTTCATGGCGGTACCGATTGCATCTGCCGCAGCATCTCGTACGGCCGGATCGGGTTCGTTCAACGTTTTCAGCAGCGCTGCTATCAGCGGTTTGAGCACTTTCTTTGACAGTGCCGCGGGCAGGGTTTTGGTGAACGAACGAGCCAAAAAGGAGGCAGTCTCCATCTTTACGCTTGGATTCTTGTTCCCCAGTGCTTCTAGCACATCCTCCAGAATAGCTTCGATCGTTGTGGAGGGATAGATGGCATCGATCGCATCTCGCAAAGCCGTCACCACGTTCGTTTTTTTCTCCTTAAACTTCTCAAAGATTGCCGGAACACAAGCCTAAAAAAGAATTGTTAAAACAGTCATTAGCATTGCGTGACAATGAACGGGTCCCTCAAGCTCAAACTTACCCCCGCGTAAGTGTTGAATTTCTTTCCCAGCCCTTTCGCGAGCATAGCTAAGCATTTGCCACCGAGCGCCACCAGTAGCACGTTCGTGTCCTTTGTGATTACTTTCTTCAGTGCACGCACCACATCGCCATAATCGCCCGGCTGTAGTTTTGGATTTTGCAGCAACGTTTCCAACGCTTCTAGAGATTCCTTCCGTTCCTGCCATTTTTTGGCCTCAAGCTTGTCGTAGAAATCTTTCGGCATTTTCGACAGTATGTCAACCGGATCGATCAGATCCATGGGATCGATTTCATCTCTAACGTCACCGCCCTCCGTTCCATCGCCATCATCTTCAGCCTCGATACCGTCCGCGGCCGAGGCCGCTATCTGTTGCTGCTTTTCTTGCTGCGATCGCAAGTACCGAACCGGGGAGGCCTTTTCATTGCCAATCTTTTCAAATTCCGTGTCCAGCTCGGCCAGCAAGACGGCCGGCAAGGAAGCAATCTGTGACTTGAATGCTGCCCCAATCCACCGATAAATCTCCACCGTCAGCGTTTTCGATTCGTCGCGCACGGTCTTATCGCGATCGCTGAGCAGGGCGGGCAAACGTTTCACGATCGGTTTGATGTTGATTACCTTGTTGCCAAACTCGCGCAACGCGAGCGTGATGGCACTGACACAGGCGGCAACTATTTTAGGATTCTTTTGCTCCGTTCCCTTCAGCAGCTCTTCCAGCACGGTTTCCTGCTTCTCGATTTCCACGTACATCAGTGTGATTTGCACCGCCAGTTCCTTCGTTTTTGTCTTCGGTGCACCAATGCATTTGGAAACGATGCCACCCATCACTTCGCCGACCGTCTTGCCGGCATTGCCGCTGTTCTCCACGAACACGAGCGTCGTCTCGAGACCCTTCTCCTGTGCGACCGCATTGCTGTCTATGACGAACTTTTTGATCAGCCCCAGGTACTTGTTCCACTCAGGGGACTTTTCGTCGTCGATGGTGCGAAACAGTTTGGCCGCTTCCTCGTACCCGTCGACACGGGCCTTCCACAACTTGTGAACGCATCGTTCATCGATCGGAAGCTTCTTGTATTCCGTATCCTCCTCCATTGTTACTCTTATGCACGAGTCTGTGAGTGATTAATGCGTTAATTTTATTTTTGTTTTGTTAATTTGCCTAAATTATTTTCTCAAGCTCTGTTGATTAGTCGCGACCGGCCAATCGCAACAACGCGCACTATAAACCCAGATTTACACACACAGGTAGCGACGGCGGGTCTGTAACGAGGGAAAAGAAAACGGCGGTGATGTATTAGGTGTTTTTTTTTTCATCTCGTCTTTCTTCAAACACCCAGTCCCAGTCATCATGAGATCAGTCTCTCCTAGCAACGAAACACAAGAGGCGTGCTTTGTGTTAGCAGGAAATGGGCCTTTCTTTTTCTTTGGGGTCGCGCATCACCCAATACTACACGATGATAGATGGAACGTAGACACAGTAGGCAGGAAATAACACAACCAACCACAGCAGCCTGTCGAATCGATGCCCAAAACTTTCTCTTCGACGCTACACGCCTGTCACAGGTTCGTCCATGGTGGGCACTTAAAAAAACCATACACAACGCATTGAGCAAGGTTCCGGCGGAATGCCTTCACCGGAAAATACCATTTTAACGTACAGGCATGGGCGGTTTGATGGTCGCACCAAATCTAGAATCATAGTAGGCGAACGACGCGTCGTCAAGTTCATGCTGTTTATCGATTTTACCCCATCGAAGCAGCAGTAGCAACAACACCACACAGCTTTGACTTGCATGAACCGATGGACGGTTTCACTTCCGATGATAGGCGCGCTCTGGTAAAACGATTTTCCCTGCCTTACAATAACCAAACTTCGACGATCGTTTACCGAATTCACAATCTTTCCCAACTCATCCTCACCTGGAGCGTACCCATGAGGCGGTCCAAAACCGATTTTAGCCTATTTTTGATGCAATTTCCACAGACGGAAGCTCCAGCCAGCAGGAAAACACCATTGCACTGCTCTAGCACTAACTCTCGCTCCCGATCACAAACATGTGTGTATGGTGGCCATTCTCTCTGTTCCAACTGCTCTCTTTGCTGGTTGGATTGTTCGAAAACGGAACCGTCTTGGCATACGCGCTCGCGGCGCATTTTCCTCTTTTCGCTGCCCTCTGCGTACCTCAACTTCCCTCTGCACCACCTTTTCCTTCCGAGGAAATGCACGAGAGGCACAGATATTTATTTCGTCACTCCTACATATCTTCATCTCTGTCAATCGTTGCTAGCTTATAAAAACAGAGCGATACCTTCACCGCATCGTTCCACTTCCCCCTTCTAAGGCGGGGTAAACCCATTAACCCCTTTGAAAATTGCATCAATTTTACTCAAACTCACCTAACTATTCCGTTTTTTTTCAGGACTTTTCACGAAGCGTACTTTCTGGTACCGCCAGCAGAAAGATTCATTGGACAAGATTCAAAACTCACTTCGATCTGCAATGTTTCTTCGTCGGTTTACGCTACAATGGCGTTCGGGCTGCGGGACCGCTTCGATTGTGCTGATCGGTTCACACAGCAGTATGGCCGTACTTTGGCGATCAATCCGCTACACGGTTGCACCGTGAGGTATTTCGCGATAAATACTTTCCAAACACAACAAAACACAAACGACAATAAAAAACGGAAACAACCAACGCGAAAACGAACACGCACTGCGCGATTTACACAGTTCCTTTTTTTTCTTTTTCTGTTCGTTAGCGCAGTGTGTGTCGTTTTCTTCGAACAGCAGCAGCAGGGAGCGATGAAACGGTTTTGTGTACAGAAATGGCGAGAGCGAGAGCGCGCAATCTTTCAATTTGAGCACAATGCATCTATGGTACCGCGTTCAGGTGTCTAACGTTTGCGTCACATTTCAGCAATTCAAAAAAGCCGTTGAATGACAACGAATAGTTTGCGTCTGCGCTAGCTGATAATCTTCTTTAGGAAAAATACAATCACTCTACATTCATTACAAACATACCAAATTTATCACCAACAGGAGATTTTCTTTAAATTACCTGGTTCTTTAAAATTGTTTGCAAATGCATGAACATAGCTACAAATTTCTTTCCCGAACACCACGGTNTGAACATTACTGTACTTCATTTAATGAATATATTTCGCGCAACTGCTCTCAATAGACAACGATCTCCCCCTTACCGGATATGATTGGCCAGTACACTCTACAATGTATGACACTGGAAATTTAGAGAGGCCTAACAGCAGTAACCTTGTTACTCATAGCAATTCTTGTATTGTTATTCGGAACCCCCAAAAAAGCACCCACATTCCAAAGGAAGCAAAAGAGAAAAAAAATTGAAGCAAATAAGTAAAAAAAACCGAAAAGCAAAATATTAAATCAATAGAACCACGATCAACATGATCGACAAGATTCCAGAGGCGCATGCGTCTGGACACGCTTGTGCTCGCTAGTTGTGGCTGAGATGGGATTTTTACATCTTAATGATGTCTTGTACTGCGGCCGCAACGGAACGTGCCGAAACGCCAAACATATCCACGAGCACGGAAGGCGGACCGGAACGAGGCAGCTTATCGACACCGAGATGCTTCACGACGAAATTCCTCTGCTCGGCAAGTGCGGACAGTACCGCTTCACCTAGCCCTCCTTGCCTGTTGTTGCGGATAGAATAAAGAGCAAAATTAGTATACAGTGTGTACGAACGAATCGAAGACGCTTCCGACAACACAATGCCTTCCTCCCCTACGTACTTGTAATGATCCTCTACAACAACGACGCGTCCACCACACTGGGCACCGTTCTGGATGATTCCTTCCTTGTCCAAGGGTTTTACGGTGAATGGATCGATCACGCGACAGTGAATACCGCTCTTCTCCAGCTCTTCGGCCGCCTTAAGCGCTTCATACAGCGTAATACCGGCACCGATGAGCAATACCGAATCGTTTGCATTCTGCTTCACGACCTTGCATTTGCCAATCTACGGGATGAAACAGAAAGACATTGTAATTCATCCGATAGGAGAGAAATAGTAGACCATCGTGAAATACCTCAAATTTCTCATTGTTCTCATAGATGACGGCAGTGTTAGGACGCGATGTACGGATGAAGCACACACCCGGTGTGTTGGCGGCCATTTCCACTGCACGCTCCGTACTGACAGCGTCCGCTGGATAGAACACGGTACTGCCCGGAATCGCACGGAACATAGCAATGTCCTCCAGGCCCATCTGGCTCGGGCCGTCCTCGCCGATGCTTACACCACAGTGCGAACCGACAAAGTTGACGTTCGTCTGCGAGATCGCACCCATACGAATCTGATCGAAGGCACGCGTGAAAAACGTGGCAAAGGTGGACACGAAGGCAACGGTACGATCGCGACAAGCCGCACCAATCGCTACACCGACTAAGTTTTGCTCCGCAATGAAACACTCGATGAACCGCTCCGGGAACGCTTTGCGCAGCTTGTCCGAGTAGGTGGAGTTCTTCGTGTCACCGTCCAGCGCAATAACGCGATCATTGTTCATCGCGATCTTAGCCAGTGCCGTACCGTAAGCCAACCGGGTAGCAATCTGTTCGCCCTTTTGATATGCGGGCGGTGTGGCAAGTTCGATGCCCTTAATGCTCACCTTTGGTGCGTTCTCCTTCTGTGGTGACGGTGGCGCCAGGGCAATTGGGCCCGGATTGCGAATCAACTTTTGCAGATGCGCCACAACATCGGTGGCCGCATCACCCAGAGGCTTTCCGTGCCAGTTCTCCAGATCTTCAATGTTGGGAAAATGTTTGCCCTTGAACGTTTTGGCAATGATCGCAGTAGGCCGATCGGTTGTCGAGGAAGCCTCGAAGAACGCTTTGCAAAGTTCCTCCACGTCGTGACCATCGACAACAATGGCATTGAATCCGAACGCATCCAACCGCTTGCGATACACTTCCATCTGATGCTGCAGTGAGGTCGCCTCCGACTGTCCCAACCGGTTCACGTCGAAGATGACGCAAAGGTTGTTCAGTTTGTAGTAACCGGCGAAGTGCAACGATTCCCAGATCGAACCTTCAGCCGATTCACCATCACCGACCAGCACGTACGTACGGTAATCGGCCTTATCGATGTTCTTGCCAACGTACGCCATACCGCAAGCAACGGCTACACCCTGGCCAAGCGAACCCGTACCGACGTCGATGAAGTTCAGTCTGGGCGTTGGATGACCCTCAAGATCCGAATCGATCTTGCGCAGGTTCATCAGATCCTCCACCGGGAACAAACCTGCCTCGGCCCAGGCCGCGTACAGGATCGGCGCAGCGTGGCCCTTCGACAGGATGAACCGATCCGAGGAAGGATCGCGTGGAGCAGAGAGTTTATACCGCATCGTGTTGAAGAACAACACCGACATGATTTCTGCAATCGAAGCACATGACGTTGGATGGCTGTGTGCGAAAGCAAAGCAAAAGAGATTTTTATGAGCGTGTGTCGTTAAAAGGGAATAAAGAGGAAAAAAAGTGCAAAAAGATAAAATACCTATACGCGTTAATGACAACATATCATACCAACTAATCTCAAGTGTGGGCCCATATCGCCGCACGTAACGGTCGAATGCGTTACATGTAGAAAACAAGCATCATTTCCCCTTGACGAAGCAACCGGCGGCGGCAGCTTTGGACATCAACAGCAGGAAATATGACGGGCTACTTGGATTGTGTGGGGCTCGGTTATCAATTGTTTATACTTGACTCACTGAATTTATTTTGTTCTTTTTGCAGTTTTTATGGCATCCTTGGACATGGCAGTAACGTAATCGAACCGTGCACGGAAGACAACGGGGGCACCTTGCGTCATTTATTGTCTGTGTGTGTTTTATTTTTTTCTATCAGACCAGCTAGTTATGTGTGATGTTATATTCCAGCTAACTTCACTTCACATGAGGGCACCCCGCTGCATGACTTGAAATCATACGGACCTGATACGGTGACGGTGGAGTAGTGGAGTGGCAAAAGGTTTGACCTCTTTCTGACCTTCGAAAAAACAGACCTATACACGCGTCAAGCGATCGCGTTGATCGGTTTTCAAATGCGACGACCATGAGCATCGATTACTGGGTTGGTGGCGTGCGTACCTGTGTGCACGAAACAGTACCACCGTCACACAGTGAATTCGGGGTTAGGACATTCTAAAATAAACTGTGCCTACACCGACGCAGCAATCCGTGCCTTTCACATTGCCGACCATAGTAAGGACGCGTGGAGCACGCATAGGACCCGAATTGTAAAACTTACAAATCCCGCATTCATCAACGGTCACGCTCACGTGTCTATTTGAGTTGGTAGTGCACCAAAGCTTACTTAGTTTCTCCCAACATTTTTGAACTCAATTACTGACCCTTCACCTAACACGTGGTCTGTCACAGCAGACCAGTCAAAACATATTATTTTATATAGGACCCGCTCTTTTACCAGATTCGGTGCCCGCGCGAAACCGGCATCAGAACATACACACATACGCACTTGCAACACCGGTTTGGAAAGTTGGCGAAAGCCGGTGAAAGGGTTCAATTTGTGCGCTTCGTTTCTTCTTTTTTTTTGTATCCCACAGCCTGCTGTGCTTGCTAACATGTCACAACCGGAGCCATTTTATCTAGATTCGCAATGAAACGTTCGTGCCTCGTGTTTGTCAGCCGCAAACTCTTCTGCTTCACCTTCCAACCACCACCCCCTTCACACACGCTTTGCTCTTGCTTACCCAGACTTTGACGCCTGCGTTGCGTTGATCGAATCGATACGCAGCTTGTGGGCAATATCCTTCAGCTCCTGGATGGTTTTGGCCTCTGGTTTGTGGTAGGTCGGCATGTTGTTACTATGGAATTCAATGCTCACTAGGGTCAGATTCAGAGGACAATGTAATCTGCGACGGTACTGCAGGCGCTGCCGATTCTGTTCTCACTGCGATGAAGTTTTAACCTCTACTGAACGACCCTCGATGCGTGCCTCCACACGACTCCAGCTCACAGACGTACAGTGATCCACAAACCATTGAACGCAGTCTGCCCATTGCTATATTGTATGGGTAAAAACCCATTTTTTTTTTATATTTCACTCTCAGCATGGTTTTATTTCCTAGCACATATTGCACTCTTTCGCAGAGACAGAACATTATTTACAACTATACCGTGTATCTTAATTTCTTACACCGCATTATGATCGAGACTCACTGTAGTTCCGTTGCTGGAACTCACACCAATAGTTACATGCGTACGTATGATGGATGCATTTGCCGGCTCTTTTCGGCGGACACACAACTACAAGCGCATCTGGCAGGTTTGATAAAAAATGATTTCTCATTACTGCTTCCAGACAATCAGCAGGCTATTTACGAATGTTTGCTCGTACTCGACTATCTTTAGCAGTAAGCGTGCTTTGATGCCTTGGGAAACGATGAATTCGACTCTCCTAGAAGATATTTTTGACCTCTCTTGTCGCAGTAGGTTTGAAATCCTTTGGTTACCATTTGGAAATGGACTTTTGTTCAGCAAAACATTGTTGTTAGATCCTGTACATTGGTATGGAATTGGAAATAGCCAAATACGTACAGAATACTCTTTCCAAGAATTCTTGTTTGCTATTTTTACGAAACAAATATAGATAGATCAAAATTACGAGTATGTGAGCGGTTGGCAAAAAAGCTATACCATTTAATTGTTCGAAAGATGGTTTTATGTGATCATAGCAAAAAAAAGGTGGAATTATGTCTAATTTCCTACGTCTTGAGCCCACGATTTTTTTTTTATTTGTTTATAGAGGCTTTGAGTTTCTAAAACTACATTGCCTCCTTGAGCCCACGATCTCGTTCGATTATCTATAGCTTGAATCGCAACAGATGGTGCTGTAAACGCGATCCACTTCTTCGCCGGCACACGTAAACAATATTCTGACAAGCTGGATGTTTTGGTTCAGTAGCAGTGCGAAATCATGGACATCACGTCCCTGTTCAAAGCCTCCGTGAAAACCGTACGGCTAAAGCTGCCACCTCACAGTATCCCACAGCTGGACAAGAATCGAATATTGCAGAAAAAGAAATCCACACAAATCGAGGTATGGGGGAAAGCCAAATCGCTGAAGCAGCAGGTTACGCTGTTGAGAAACTTTCTGCTAGAGAATCGGGTGGCGTACATGCAACTGGCGGAGCATCTGAAAAACTCCGCTCCCCAAATGACGAACGAAGAGCGCGACCTCATTGATCACGAAACGGAAAAGACACTAGCGGATGCTGCGACGCTGATAGCCGGCTTGAAGCATGAATGTACTGCACTGCAAACGGACAAGCAGGTAAAGGAATTTTTAGGCCTCGTGATAGATAGTTTGTATGAGTACGCGAATGGAATACGCAGAATTGCACAAGAACAGAAGCAGTTTCGTCACAAGCGTCAATTGGAAACGCTACAGTACATCAAACTGCAGCCCAAAATGAAAACCGACCCGTACACAAAACTGCTGGAAACTGTGCCACACGAAAAGGAACCTACAGGTGCTGTAGCGAGTACAGGTCGTGTAGATAATGTGGACAGTACTCGCAGTGCAGACAAATCCATCACGCAGACGGTTGAAGAATTGGAAGACAGCAGCACGTACGAGGATTACGAAAACAATGACCTTAGCCCGGAAGACATTCAAATGTTCGAGTCAGAAAATATCCAACTCTACAATGAGCTGAAAGGATTGTCGGAAGAGGTTGAGCAAATCCAGCGCAATGTGGCCGACATTACACAGCTACAGGATATCTTCACCGAGAAGGTAAGCAGAATGCAAATGCGAAAGGAGCTTTTCTTACGCTGCCACTCTCTGTTTTTTTTTTTCGTAGGTAACGCTGCAAAATACCGATATAGATCGAATTGCGACGAATGTTGTAGGAACGACGGAAAACATGAAGGATGCAAACGAGCAGATAAAGCAAGCAATTCAGCGCAACGCTGGGCTGCGGGTGTGGGTACTATTCTTTTTTATTGTGATGTCATTTACGTTGCTTTTTCTGGATTGGTATAATGAATAAACGTAGAGGACCGTAAACATTTGCTTAAGTATCTTCTTTTCGGATGTTTTCTGGCAGAATTGAAAGGAAATAATATGCAGTCCCTTTTGTCGACATCAGCTGTTGCGCAAGATTTATATATGTAGCGAAAAGGCCTTTTGTAGGAGGACTCCCATCAAAGTATGCCTGTTAAGCTTGACAACAAAACGTCACCTGTCAAAAGTTTGTCGTCCAGAGAAAAGAGGGTGCAAATTTTGCCTTGCTTTCGATTACTTAACACTTGTATTATCGGTGCAAGTTTTCCCGTATTCCGGTGAATATATATCGAGTGAGTTTCATTGTGACCTAGTACCGAGCCATTGAACTGTACCGATTGATTGATTCCTTTTCGCACCACAACAGAGATGCTCCGTCTTGCGGCTGGCCGTGTGTTGGGCGGACTTCGCAGTGCCGCTGGGCTGAAGAACAGCCAATCGATGGTCGGTGCCATGGTTGTGCGTCACTCGCACAGCAACGAAACCGACGAGGAATTCGATAGCCGCTACGAGACATACTTCAACCGGCCGGAAATCGATGGTTGGGAGGCACGGAAGGCGATGAACGATCTGCTCGGCATGGATTTGGTGCCGGAGCCGAAAATCATCGTGTCCGCCCTCAAGGCTTGCCGTCGCCTGAACGACTACGCGCTGGCCGTTCGTTTTCTGGAGGGTGTGAAGGACAAGTGCGGTGACAAGACGAACGAAATCTATCCCTATCTGCTGCAGGAAATCCGCCCCACGCTGACGGAACTCGGCATCGACACCCCAGAAGAGCTGGGTTACGATCAGCCGGAGTTGGCCCTTAAATCAGTGTACGACATGCACTAAATCTTCGTTTAATTTCCTCATGCCTGAGTGTGTGGTGCGTTGCCCGGACCGTCCCCACCGGGTGGCGGGTGGGCTTAGTCGTGGTCGTTTTGTCAATAATAAATAAATACACAGCCAGCTGTTACATAATTGGAACACCGTCCCTGTGATTTATTGTTATTTTTCAAAACGGCAATGATTTTCAATTACGTTCATCCGTTTGTTTGTGTCACAACAGTTTTAGTTCGGCTTTGTCTGGTTCTTCCATTCGGTCAGAATGTTTGCGGCACGTTCCAGTGTATCGTCCCGCTTAAAGAAGCAATACCTCACGAAGTTTTCACCGAGCGGTTTGTGTTCGTCGCTGTAGAACGCGGATGGTGGAATGCCCTGCAGTCCGACCGTTTTGGTCATCCACTTGGTGAAGCGATAATCGCGATAACGATCCGTTTCCTGGGACAGATCAACCTTCTCGGCGAGCTTAGACCAATCGGCCACCATAAAGTATCCGCCCTGCGGAATTGTTGGATGCATACCGATGTCTTCGAGGAAACGCGCCATATAATCACGCTTGCTGACGAGCTCGGTCGAGATGCTGTTGAAGTAGCACTCCGGGCTAGTCAGCTGATCGAGCTCCTTTTCGAAACCTACTGCGATCGCTTCCTGGATCGGTGTGGCGCACGTGTACACACAGTTCTGATGCACCATCTGCAAATTGCGCATCAAGCTTTCCGGTCCGTAAGCCCATCCGATCTTCCAGCCCGTAAGCGAAAACGTTTTTCCCGCCGAACCAATCGTGATCGTGCGCTCCCACATGTCCGGCAGGGTGCATATTCGCACGTGCTGGAACGGCGCGTACACCATATGCTCGTACACCTCATCCGAAACGCAAAGGACGTTCCACTGCTTGCACAAATCCGCTACCATCTCCAGCTCCTGGCGACTCATGACCTTTCCCAACGGGTTATGGGGCGTATTGATAATGATCATTTTCGTTTTCTCGTTGAACAGTTTAGCCAGCTCGAGTGGATCCAGTTTCCAGTCCTCCGAAGATATCGTGCGGCCGGTTTGGGTCTGAAGAGAAATTGTGAAAAATGTATGAAGTTCAAATGGGTCGATGGGATGGTGGCAAAAGTAGATGCATTTTTTTTTTATTTCTTACCGGTACCAACGGGATGAAACGGGCTACCCCACCGGCAGCTTTAACCATCGGTTCATAGCAATCGAAAAACGGTTCAATAATGATGACCTCGTCGCCTTCATCAACATGACCTTGAATTGTTGCGTACAGCGCTTCGTACGCGCCAACCGTCACCAGTATCTCGCTAAGCGGGTTAATCGTACGGCCTACCAAACCCGAATACATCCGGCTCAATGCTTGCACTAGTCGCGGGTGACCGAATCCGCGGGTATACTGGTTCGCCAACGGATCGGGACTGTTGGCCGCAGCAGCCAGCGCATCCAGCGCATACTTGGGAGCATGATAGTCCGGGAATCCTTGGCCAAGATTGAGCGGTTTGTATTGAAGCGCAAGCTGAATGTATTCCACCCTGATGATGGAGCGTGGGAGAAAGAGAAAAAAACGGATGTCGTAACTCGCTAACCTAGCTATCAGGCCTAGGAACTGGAATTATTTCCATTTGGTAAACTTACCACACACTCTTCGTCGCGCCCTGGTATCTCGCAGGAAGGTCAAACTTATTATTTGTTGACATCGTTCTTGCCGTTAGTGAGCGAGCGTACTGCCGAGCAAAATGCCCCAGGAACGGAGTTCGATGACAGAGCATTCAGCGAGTGTTTATATGGCAATTTTGAGGAAGAATATGATTTGAAAAGAAACAGGAAAAAAACCGCACCACGCGCACTGTCTGCGAGGGGCGCCTGTGGATAGACAGGCGCGCAACTATCTTCGCGATTATCAACGTCGTCATCATTGCGGTGAACCAGTTGTGGTGTCTGTTTTGCGTGTTTTGCGTAGCTTATCTTTGCTTTGGTTTGGAGAAGCATTGAAATCTGCCTTTACATTGGACATACTATCCAAACGCAGTTGAAAATGGAAATATTAATAATTTCAACCGTAATTAGTGATCCGTTAAGCAACCGTTGGCTGTAGCAAGCTTAATATTAGCGATATTTTGTGTAATAAACAATAAATATTTGCAATCTTTTTGTTCCTGTTGAAATAATTGAAAAATCAGTTTCAAATAATTGATTTATCCAAGTGTGCTACTGGAAATAGTGCGATTGGAAAAGGATGCACAGATCGTCTTTAGATATTTTTTGTTTTAAACAAGCTTATAAATTTACTATACATTGATAAAGACTAAGCTAGGATACCTGTGAGGTCATAACAGTTTTATCGCCAACTTTCACGATACATTTTAGGGTATTTTCTTCTAAAAACGATCCAGTGTGTGTTTTATTCTCAGCATCGCTGCACGTTCAAACGGACGCTAAGTATTGAATCTAGGCGGTATAAATCAACAGCTGTCTAGTGGTTGAACACTTTACGACGGATGTCTTCGCTCAGCTTTCTGGTATGGAATGCCCGAATGTACCGCAACAAAACAGGGTAGGAACAGACATCAAAGTTGCACGGACGGATTACGTACTGAAAAACGCACGTGTTGGAGTTGATTTGAGTGAAGATTTCCTTGGCAGCGAAGCGGTGAAAGAACAGGGAACTCGACAGTCTTTCGGCGTAAAAGAAAAACGTTCTAACACAGGTTCGGCACGAGCGGAAGTCCCGTTTTGCACACCGTTTTTGACTTGCTAGCAAAAAGCGTCCCGGTTAATGACAAAAGACGTTAATATGGCTTCGGAAACAGCGTAAGTATAGCGGGCTGCTGTACGTACCAAGCAAATTGTGCGGAACGCGATAAAACAACGAGGTTTCACCATCGCTAGGATAAGCGCCACCCCGTTGTAGTGTGTGCATGTGTGTGCGTGTGTGCCTGCTCTAGTGAATTCTCTTTTTCTGCCGTCATTCTTCTCCACGCACAGTCTCTTCCCGTTTGACCCGGCGTCCATTTTTATCGATTGCACATTCGAATACGCCTTCCATTGTTCTTGGGAGTAGGGTACCGAAATGGGCCGATGAAAGGTTGCGGCGGCTAAAGGTTTAAGACCTCGGCGCGTCGATTTGTGGCATGCCGAACCGGTAGCACGGTGCAGAAAATAAATACATTAAAGTGCAGCGCTACCATACACACGCACACATACACACACATACAGACAATTGGGCAGAAGTTGTGTTCCGTTTTTCAATTTCTAATCGGTTTTGCATATCGTTTAACGGCCGCTTGACCACGGTTTCCTTGTTTCATGTTCTTCACACGGACAGTGTGCCACCATCAGCCGTCTGGGCTCAAACAAGCGACGTCATATATCTAACATTAAACCTAGAATGCGCCAAGACGGAGCTCATCAAGTAAGTGTGTAGCCATAGTAACCGGCGTTTGTTCGAGAAACGCGAACAACTGCGAAACGTACCGGCGGTGTACAAAAATAGTGTGCCTCTAGTTCGTGTCATCGCAACGGTGAATTTGCGTCCCGGTGTCTAACGCAGTTTCCCTTCCCGGTTGTGTGTTTGTTTGCTTGTTTCTCCGTTACAGATTCGAGGAGACTACACTGATGTTTAGCGCAGTTGGAAAGCCGGAGGGAAAAAAACATGAACTCAATATTGAATTTTATGACAAAATCAATCCGAAAACGGTTGCGATCAAGGATATCAAACGTTGCCTCGAATTCGTCATTCCCAAAGCGGATCCTCAGAAACCATACTGGCCACGGCTGCTGAAAGACAAGACCAAACCACATTGGCTGAAGGTGGATTTTAACCGATGGAAGGACGAAGAGTCAAATGATGAGGAGGGTAAGTAAAATCATTTAAAAAACGCTTCACACCACACGGACAAGAGCGTCCCACTAACACAACCTTTGATTATGGTTCCTTCCAGGAATGAACGACCCCGACCTATCAGATCTGCTGCGGAATAGATCGAGTGATAACAAGAATCTACTATGCTTCGACGATCTAAGCGATGAACAGGAGGAAGATTCGGACGACGAATTCGTTCCGGGGCTGATGGAATCTTAAATACTAACCTCTCCCACGGAACGTCACGCAAATCACACCCCCGCCGTGTTGCTGCTCTACCACCAAGCCCGTGTTGCGCGTTCCGTGTCGTATGGAATGTGTGGGAGAAATCGCGCGTATCATGTATGGCGTTTTGAGCGGGTTTTGTTTAAATTCGCCATCACTGCAGCAGCGTCATCAGCTAGAATTAGGGGAATTAGGACGGCACACAAAATAGACACGCAGTTAATTTGGAAGGGTTAGGAGTAAAGGATCAAAATGGCGCTCTTCTCCACTTGGTGTAGCAGGTGAGACCAGGGGATACGCTAGGGATGGGAAGCATAAGAAATAAGGAGTGACAGACCAGAGAGGGAGAGTGTTCCATACAATAATGCTATAGAAATTATCCTTAAACAACCAAGCGACAAAACTCGTATGCAAGTCAAAACAAACAAAAATACAACCAAATGGAGTTTTGGGACGAAAGATAACACGGCTTTCGAAAATTTCCTTCTGGTCACGTATTGGCGGTACCGGGCTTTCCGAAAATTACTATCCCATTTGCCTCCTGTTTGGCATGTACGCGTGTTTGTCCTTTAATCTCCTTTTCGTTATTCCATTAACATTTGCAACATAAGCAGCACACGTCGCCGATGTATTATACGGTGATCGCTATGCAATTAGTGTATATTTTCGAACTAGAATCACATTGAATTGACACAAATAAAGCAGTCGGATGGATGTTAATGCGCAAAATTAAACGTGATGCTATTTGTGGGGAAGTCTCATCATCTTGCTTCTTCTTCTCAGCAGACGATGGAACATGATGTGTGTTTGCACACGGGACAGACAGCATTGAACGTATGTTTTCTTCAATGATAGTGCCACTTTTAAGGCCGTGGGGTGGTGCGGGCTAAATGAAAAGAAGTTCGTTACATGGAAGGGATGTTGATTGTTTGCAATATTTTTTTCTCCGTCTCGTCGATCTTTCCCAGAAACGCAAGAAAATTCTCGTGCTGGCTAAAGCTTTCGATGAACTTGATTAAATACTCCATAGTGTCACACTGGAAGATGGGATCGTTCATCAGTTCTGCCATCAGCTGTCGATCATCTTCGTCCTCCTCCACATCATCGTCAGCTATACCAGATGCGAGACAACAAAAAAAAAAAAAACAAAAAAAGAAACAAACATTACAAACAGATTAGATATCAATTTCGGTTGGTTTTTGGCGTACCTGCATCCATCTGCGTTAACAGGGTAAGGAAAGATATCTTGCCAACACCTTCACCACTGACGTCCGTGTCCTCGTCGCTCGAACTGTTGGCCTCGTCACCGCTATCTTGATTCTTGTTGTGAGCTTCCTTAGCCTCACGCAAACTGCCCAGCTCGTGAAGCAGTAGTTTGAATATTTTTACCAACACCGGTGTATCAATCCATACGGTCGCTGTTTTAGCGGTAGCCGATCGTGTGCGACGGGCGCTGGTGTTGTTGGCCGTATTGCCGGAGGTTGCCGGCACCTGCTCCTTGATCATTACCGTGTTCAACCGTTCGTCCATGGTGGTCACACCGTGTTCGAACAGTTTGCAAAGCGCTAGCGTTGTTACCTTACGTTCGTACTGGCCATAGAACAGGTGCTGCCTGCTCAGCCAGTTAGCCAGCACGAAGCTCATGGCCGTTTCACCCGTAGGTCCCGGGACCGTGCTGAGAAAGTTCATTACCGCGTCGAGCTGGATCAGAATTAAATGCGCAAATATGGTGACCAGACTCATAATTACGTTCAGGCTTTTCACCAGCTGCATCTTGCTCAGTACCGCTTTCAGCAGCAGGTCGACCGAATCGCCCAACAGATTTCCCACCTTGGTAATGATGGTAATAACCAACCTTCCGATGAACGATGCGGTCGATTCCGTGTTCATCGGATTGAGCAGCATGGTGGTGACCTGCAGTACATAGTTCAGGCCCTCACCATTCTTGTAGCGACATATTTGCTCCGGCGAAATGGCCAAGAATGATCGCAAACATTCGCCGCCTGCTTGCATTACCGAGTGATCTTCCGCACGCAGGATGCAGTGGACCGCGGACGGGAAGGCGCTTTCGATCATGGCATCGCTCAACGGTGCCTTGGAATATTTTACGAGCGATTGCAACACATCGAGCGCTATTTCGGGGGAAAGTGTTTGTTCCCCTGCCTGCTCGTGGTTAAGGATATTTACGATCGTCGGGATGATGCGATCCTGCAGCGGTAGCAAACAGAACGGGTTCTGGGAAAGGATCTTCAACACATCCTGCACCATTTCTAGCAGGAATCGATCGTCGTGATATTTCTGGAACACACTCATCGTCACGTTGATTATCTTCGGGCACAGTGTGGCCGTAACGTTAACATCGAACTGGCGAAACAACGCATGTTTAGTATCCAAACAACTGTGTGTACATTAAGAAATGGAGTATAAACGTATCTACTCACCGAAACGATCGCACTGAACGCTTCCAGCAGCAAACCAAGCACCGTATTTTGCGATTGTTCAAACAATCCAACCAATCCGTCGAAGAAATGTTCCAGCTTCGACAATATCAGCACGTGCCGTTCATCCTTGTTATCCTTAAGGTTACTGCAAAATCCATAAATTGCTCTAGATAAAATGGAGGAGAAAGGAACGAAACCGAGGGGTTAAACTGCTGTTGGGTGTAATGAAATTCTCTGCTTTCTGGTCGGGCTCACCGTGCAGCCATTATTCTCAGCACGATCGGTTTATCTACCGACAGACTGTCGACTGTTACGTTGATAATCTGCTCCATGAACGGCTGCCGTAGGATGTCACATTCGCAAAATCGGCTCAACAGCCACAAACAGCGACCAAGCAGATACGGGGACGCTTGGCTCTCCATCAGCATCTTGATCAGTGCCAAGTACTGACCCATATCGAAGCTTGCCGGGCTTTCTACGATCATGTCCTTAAACGAACCGACCGCCAACATGGAGGATTCGTGAATTTTCCACCAGTGTGGATTTCCCGCATTGCGATCGACTTCCGCGACAGCGCTGTGCTTCCCGAGCGCTTCGGTGAAACAGGGCAGCAACTGATTTTCATACTCTCGGCCCACTATCAGCAGTACGTCATGGGCTGTCACACGTATCGTAAACTCGACCCCTTGCTCATCCTCATCGTCGACAAACTTTTCCGGATCTTCGATCCATTGCCGTGCCTGCTCTTCCGTGATCTGCATGTACAGCACGGTAATGTACACGAGGTCGGTCAGCACGTTCATTATCGCTGCCTTGTACTTTTTCATCTCGATGATCGTGTGCACGAACTCGAAAATTTGCAGTATCATCTGCACAAAATCATCCACCACGTCTTCGTCCTGTTCGGATCCGTTAAACGGTGCCGCTTCGATTTCGTTCACGACGACTTTCACGTAAAAGTCGGCTAGTTGCGTTAACAGCTGCCAGATCGTTGGCAGGATCGTACCCACGTACGGTTGCACGAACTTGGACATGTCGGAAATCATGTACTTCAGAACTGCAAATAGTAATAGAACGGATTATTCAGGTGGCAAGCCAGTAGTGAAGACGTCGAAATGGCTTACTCTTTATGATTTGCGTTTTCAGCGGAAAACTGCTGTGGGGACCATTCGGTGCAGTTAAACCTTCGATGAGACGTTGCATAAAGTTAGGTAGCACCGGGTTCAGGATGGCCGACTTTTCCTGGCGCGTTTCAATGTTTGTGTTGATGCTATGTAACAGCGAGTACAGTATCTCTACCGCATACTTGCGCGCCGTAACGTTGTACTGGTTGGCGGCGGTAAAAATTCGATACACCTCCGAAAGGATCAACGGAGCCACTTCGCCGACCTGTTGATCGAGCTCGAGCGTAAATTCGACCAACACTTTCATCGCTCCGTCTACGGAGTTTTCCGTACCGCTCAAACACTTCACAATGACGTCGAACAGTTCCTGCCAGTCGCCTGGCCAATCGTACAGTGCAATGTTCGCTATGCAGTAGGCTACGACCGAACGGATCTAGCAGTGTAGGGTGGAATCCGTTAATTGCTGTGTGCTTATAGAATGGGTATGGACTTTTTTTTTCCTTACCTTGCTGTTTTGATCGTACAGACCTTCCGGTAGTATCTGTTTTATCCTTCGCTTAGCCTCATCATTCACTAGCAGTGCAGGAGTGGTGCTAGGTGCGCCGGCATCACCGGCAGACAGATCGCCAACACCGTCAACGTCCCCTCCATCGGCCCAGCAATCGTTGACGTACTGTTTCAGCATCACGGAGGCCAGCTGCCGCAAACCGATGTGTATCTGCTGTTCAACAGTAAACTCCGCCAAAATCACCCCATACCCTGCAACAATGCTGGAGCTGTATTTGAACGCGCAAAATTTCCGGCTTACGATCACACACACACACTTACATTCGGTGAACTTTAGCTGTGCTAGCCGCGCTTCGGCCGATTTTCGCTGCTCCGAGTCGGGGTGTAGTATCTTCTCCAGCTCCTCAAACATCGCCTGTTTGACGGCATCCGAATTTTGTGCCATTTTACCAATGTCCACCACAGTCTCAACAAACGTTCACGCACAAAACCAGATCGATCTGCAGAAAGTGTACTTCGGCACGCCTCGTGGATGTTTTAGGGATCAAAACAAAGATTTTCCCGGCTTTTCACTGTCGGCTGTCAAACTTCCCATCTCAATCTACGGAGGGTGGGACTTAAGAATACATTTGCAATGCATGTTAATCCAGGTGGATATTGCGAAAAAAAAGCGGTTTGAAACAAAAACTTTCGTATAAAATATCGTTTTAGCGGAAAACGGGCTCTCGAAAAGATTCTCCAGATTGGGCGCGCGCCTGAACATGTGCGAATCTTGGCTATGCTATAAATATTTTATGGCACACTTATTATAGCAAAGCAGCATGTTCAACAAACGTCATCTGGCAGACATCAGCTCGACGCACTGCATTGTTGTTAAACGCCGAATTTGCTTAAAAATGGGTGGTTCTATACCGGATAGGTAATGTTTTGTTGCTGTTTCCATCACTTTGGGACTAGAAATGTTGATTGCGTACAGTTTTCTACTAAGATGTTGTTTCTACGTTACAGATGGCTCGCATATAGCTCCTACGGAAGGCCCCTGATAAGTAAATTCGTAGCCCTAAAGGTGCCACTATCGAGGGTACGTAGCTTGTTGTATTTGTTAAATATCTTGGAAAAGTGTACCGTTTGCTAGTTGCCGCTTGACCGCAAAAACAAGACAACAGAACAAGAAATATGTTTGATTGCCACTGTTTTATGCAGCGTAATCTTGTATGTTAACTAAGGTGTAAGGTACTCAAGTAGAACGTCGGTCCACCACCGAAAAGAATGAGGTCAAATTTTTGCTGAAACTTTAGCGCTCTTTGTGCTTTTTACTGTCTTCGTGCATAAGAAGAACCACTTTCGAAGAAAGAAGGCTATAGAACAGCGCGAACGCAATCCTCTCCGATGGTCCCATATTGTACGGTGTACGGCACGCGATGATGCATCGCTTCGCAGACTGATGATCACGGGAGATAGTCGTTTCCGATTTTGTTTGCTTGCCAGAGAGTTTTGTTTTCTTCTTCTTTCTCTCCATTCAGCATCCTCCAGCCGTTCGCTGATGATGTCGCCGATCACACGCGTCAGACGTACGGTTGTACCTTAAATCTGTCCCATTTTGGTTGGTCTCCTCGCGTACGGTGCGCGAATTTGGACGTGCCGTGTGCGCTGGTTAGTGGGTTTATTTATGTGTCTACGGTGCATGCGTGACACATCACGCATCTCGTCGCCTTTCGGTACACACAGGCGGTCCAGAAACGGGCACAAGAAATGCATGTTGCACACGATTCTGCATGTGTTAATTCCGTTTCGCGCCGGCAGTGATTCATCATTCCTATGCAAAAGATTCCGTCGTAAAATTCGAGCCTGTAGTCCGGCCTGCAGCATTGTGTGTAAGGCGCTAGTACTTAGTGTTGCATGGGGGAAGAAGGTTCCATGAACAGGCGAAGGGGAACCGTTGCTGATGTGATGATGCCTCTCGGCAGCCTTCTGTTTATGCTTGCGGCGAAACTTTGTTGACCGGCCGGAGATTTACAAGGGATCAAATTCACCCAATCAATGGAAAAAACCCTTTGCAAGATGTTTCCATACGTAGGTTTGTTAATTTTTGCAGCAAAAAATATGTTGCTGTTCTTATGGTTTCTTTAGAAGAAGGTCGATCATTACATCAAGATCACTAAATGGCGCTTGAAGCAAAACAGTCTAAATGAGCAATTTTTGTTCTAATTATATAGAAAGGTTAGACAAAAGTAACATAATTCGTTGAGCGCTTCTTTGAAAGAGGATCACCAGAAGATGTTAATTCTATTTATATATATATATATATTTTATCTCGCAATCAAGAGTGAGCAAGAGCTTATACGAAGAAAAGATGTTAATATGTATCACTGCGGTAACTGTGGTAGATAATTCAGTTTCAGTTTTTAGTGCCCATTGCCCATCATTATCGTGTTTGGACCGTTTTACCCTTATTCGGTCTAATTATGGTTTAATTTGAAGAAAGGTAAACATCTTCCACCACACAGCCCGCATTAGCTTGGCTATTGAAATAAACGCACCGAAAGGGGCGGAATAAAAAACAAAAAATAACCTTGATAAATGCGAAGCATTGCAGTGAAAATTGTAGTTATTTCTCGCGTGTAAATTACACATCGGACACTTTACCCTGTGATCGACCCGGTGTGTACTTTCCACCTTTTCTCCTTCTCATGCTGTTAAACAAACAGCAATTTCATCAGCTCCCGTCGCCGAACCCACCTTCTACCTCCCCCCTAACTGAACATGCCTCATGCCCCCCCTCGTGTGAGTGTCCTTTCGTTTGTGTGCTGCTTCTACGTGTTTGGATTATTACAAAGTTTAACACCATCCTTCATCGCCAGGATGCGGATCAAGCAGAAGAATGTCTTAATTGTGCAATTTATCTTTTCCGCCTCACGCGCGCGCGCGCGCGCTGTCCCGTGATATCGTGCGCATCAGGAATTGTGCGATCACGTATCAAGTGTGTTCGCTGGCCGACACCGCCACGCCTGTAATGGGTATGATTTTCGGGATGGTAGCAGCAGCAGCAGCAGTAGTAATAACAATAATAAAAGCTATAGAAAGACGAGGAGGAGGCGGACGCGATATCAGAGTGAGCGCATGATATTGTGCACATAATATCGGCCACGATCGACGCTGGTGATCATCGATCCGGATCGATTCCGAAGGAGGCACGCGGTGCTGGGGCGGTGGTCGTGATGTTGTCGTTCGTCGCAGACAATCAGCTGTCCACCTCCCCCCCCACTCCCGGTGTGTGGCAATGGTGGCCTCACGGTGGTCGCAATTGTCGGCACACCACCACCGAGGGAGGAAACCGATGTAAACGGATCGATAACGGATCCGCGTGCGCGTCTCGCCGGACCACCGTAACAGGAAACTGGCAGTGGAACGTAAGGGGAAGATATTGGAAGCGAAGGGACAGCGAGTACCATTAGTATTTGTGGTGTTACGAACGGATGAAAGAGAGAGGTAGCTAGGTATGTGGTGGTCTTTTGCACCCTTAGACCACAAGCGAAGTGTGCGATGCGATTATATTTTGATAGCGCGAGCTGCTGCAAGATGGCAGTGTGTTGCAAGCAAGTAGAGCAAAGGGGGTTGCGTGGTAGGTCGGGACAGTAAAGTGGCCGGGATGGGTGCTGGAAATCCCATTTCCTCATATTTGGCACCCAGTCTAGAGCGCAAGCTATTATTATGTAAAATGTAATATAACAAACATTCTTCCCCTTGGACGATCTTGTCCCGCTGTGGCTCGGACTGGTGTGTTGCATAGTGTCGTCCACATGCATGATTCGATTCGGCTGCTTCATTTCGAACCAATCCATCCGACACTTGGCTTTCCTTCTCTTCGCCATTCCCCGTTTGCCTTACTGTTTGCACATTCCTCAACCTTACACTCGGGGTGGAGAAGATTCGTTTACTTCGATGTTGAGCACACCATACAAGGGGCGAGATGCAGTGGACAAAATGTCTCTCATCACCCATCTCATCGTTGGATGTTGTTTTTTTTTTCTTCGCGATTCATCCCAGTTACTGCATCGCGATCACCGATGATCATCAAGCAGAACATCTTGATGCCGCAATGCCTACAGTGTATCTCGCTATCACAAACTGACGACATTCATTCACGTTATTCCGCGCGACCCTTGCGTCGTTTCGTCAGTCGATCGGGAAGAAAGCTTCGACACGATTGAAGGCGATGTATTAATTAAAAAAGGGATAAAAAAAGCTCCCTGAAATGCAGAGAACGACAGAACGAGGTAATGTGAGTACGGGAGTGCGCTCGCGCGCTCGCGCTCGTGTTCCCTCACACCGGGAGACTCCTGATGCGCAGACATGGCTGGCTGGCTGGCTGATGGGAGAGCAAACATTGCAAAACATTGTGCCCACCACTCTAGGGGGTAGACGCGAATACGATCTTGATACGGCCGCTTGGTACGGTTTAATGTATTATTATTGATAATTAATATTTTTTGCCTTCTGTGTCCCTCTCTGTGCTTGCCGTATCTCTCTTTGCCACTTCTTGGTGTGTGCCCGTATAATTGAAAGTAGACCACCGGCGTCGTTGCTCGATCGCCAAATCGATCGATTCGTCACATGAACCCCGCACATCCATACCGCCATCCCATGCCGTCCCGTTTGTTCCTGTTGTGTGGCTGGGAAAATGAGAAGGATCTTGCGTATAACCGCGCACGGACCCGATTTTGTGCGACAGCGACACATTCCTTGCATCCTTTTGCTTTCCGGAAATTAAATCCACCTATGTGTTTGCGAAGAGCGTACAAAGTGCATATGACTGTATGGGTATGTCCGCCGCCCCTGCCATACACGTAAACGAACGATTAGGGGCTGATGAGTTTGCACGAACCAATCTTACGGCGATCGGTAAATGAAGTTTACACTGGTGATTAGTTTGATTAGATCGATCGAGCCCGCGACGATCGGTTTCTGTGCGTACCTTAATGAACTGAAGCCGATACCGAAGGGGTGAGATGGTGGTGTTGCGGAAGGTAACATTAAATTAGGGGTGTATTGCAATATGTTTACTTAAGGCAAGCAATTAAAGCAGTGCAATGATGATTACCTGTCGGTGGTGGCATCACCAGCATCACTGCTAGGTGATCGCACTTTAGAAGTCGTTCAAAGTTTCACCTGTCTTGGGTCAAAGGTTAGCACCCTGATCACAACAATGTTGAAATGGTGAGACAGGAGGGAAACTTCTCTCCTCAAAAAACCTGTCCATTATATAATTCCACTATTCGCATACACCTTTGAGACATGCTGAAGGAAATAGTTCTTGATGAATGTTTTTAATTTCAGGAAGGCTACTTTAAAAGTTCTTAAAGTAATAGATATTGATCGTTCGTTAATAATGAAGCATTTGTTCTTATAGGAGAAGTTTTTAAAAGTTTCTTAACAAAAACTTCTTTTGAACTTGTCCTGTCGTCTAAAATTGACGAAACTCTACCAGCCGCTTTTGAAACAAAGATGCTCCGGAAGATTTGTGAATCTCAAAGTATGAAGGAGTCAGTACTCAATCGAGCTCTGAGATGGAGCTCGCTATCGTATAGTTAGGTTAGGTTGCTGGCCTAGTTACGGTAGGCTAACCATGTCTTGCAGATAGTACCCAGTGACCCAGCCAGTATAGTCTTCTTAAGTCATCCACATGGATTGAGGAAGCTAGAACATTCAGATTGAATGAAGACGTTAAATGTATCCGCCAGAAAAGCGGAGATAATGGATTGAGCGAGCGGTTAAGAGAACCCTTGCGGCAGGTCAAAACCTACGAAGCGGTTGTAGCGCAGGATAAGTGAATAAGTATTGATGATCACCGGCTGCATCGTACATCTCGGCGCCATATTTGGTATTCGTTTGTTATTGGTGGGTGCGAAGCGGCTGGCATTAGTTCTTTAGCGTGTAGCAACGGACCGTAGCAAGCCGACCGCTATCCATAGGCATGGATAAACATTAGATTTCATTTTTATTCTACGTCTTTCGCTTTGCGTCGTAGGCGGGTTTATGATTCTTTCTTTTGTTGATGGGAGTGTAATGTAGGAGCGAATTTTTATACAATGTTACCGTTGCGATTCTTAGTAACAAATATCGATCGTTTTTTTTATTTTACAAAATCCTTTGGTGTGATAATTTCAATTGTGAGTTAATGCTATTTTTCCAGCTAAACATTTCTGTACCTTCGAAGGAACGATTTACGCCGGAAGACGCAATAGAAAAGCTATCGTTAGGGTTGATTATTGACCTTACAAACACGAGTCGCTATTATCAACCGTCGGATTTCACCTCGAGAGGAGTCGATCATGCGAAACTAGCTGTGCGTGGGCATGTGGTACCACCGATGCGCGTAGTCGAACGGTAAGACACTGCATAATTGCAGAACAAGCGTTGTTTTTTTTCTGCCACGAATAATCTAACCTCCTGCTCCCCCTCCCCCTCTCCCATCACTTTACGATGTGTTCCTGAACAGCTTCAATGACATAGTGAGGAGCTATTTCAATGAACCTGGACACGATGGTAAGTAGATTCGATCGTTAAAAGATCCAATGGTTATGTAATACTCTTTATCTTCTTATCGCGCACCGCTTGATGTAGGGAGGCTGATAGGCGTTCACTGTACCCACGGCCTTAACCGTACCGGGTATTTAATTTGTGCATATATGATTCTGGAAGAGGGCTTTCAACCGAAAGAAGCAATAAAATTGTTCAACACAATGCGTGGTCATACAATGGAGCGTGCAAACTATCTGCAAAGTTTGTGCAGTATGGTACCGAGAAGGAATGATGGTCATGGGCCAAAAGACCACGAGATACCGCGGAAATATAGTATACCATCGCGACAAAACTATCGTGCACCCAACGGTGGTGTACCACATAGGTCAGCGAATGGACAACATAGTTCAGCGAATGAACAACATAGGGCAGGGAATTGGAGGGAAGACAACTTTCGGCGAATGTACAGTGAACAACCGAGACGATTTGATATGGAACCGAGGCGCTTTGATACGGAAACGAGGCAGCAACATGGCAGTTCATCAACGCAGTACGATGTGGCACCGCATCGGTTGGATGAAGACAACTTTACGCGAATGTACAGTGAACAATCGAGACGATTTGATATGGAACCGAGGCGCTTTGATGCGGAAACGAGGCAGCAGCATGGCAGTTCATCCACGCAGTACGATGTGGCACCGAATCGGTTTGATGATAACCACCGACACAGTAGACCATCACAGGAAGACAACCTGGAAATTTGGGATCCTGCGATCAGGCGCATCGTACGTCAACGGGCACATAATTACAGGTTACCAACGCACCGCCGACCGTTGCCAAATGTATCAGCAAAACACATCAAATTAAATTAAACGGACATGTTTGTATAAGTAATTGAAAACTACAGAAACAACAGAACTTTGGTAATATGTCTGGTGAGGTATAAAAAGGTTTGAATGTACATGCGTGTGAAGAAAAAATAAAGAAGTATCAGAAACAATGTTTGGCTTACCGCGGGGGGAAGAAGAAGCACAGCAAAGAAAGTGTGACGCGAACGCGATCTTTCATTTTTCGTCTGGCGGGTACACGAACTTCAATTCACCCGCAACATGATGATCCGCGCAGACTCGCATCATCTGCCCTGCAGCGGACGGCATTGTCCGTCCGTGTTGTCGCATAATTCGAACGATGGTTGGCAGTATCGTTGTGCGTCACGTCAAGTATGTCGCACCAGTGTCACATTCCTGTACCGATCGTTTTGCTAACGATTGCATTACGCTGTCCCACGAAACTCGATCGTTCATCCAAATCAGGGGTCGGCACACTTTCCAACCCGTTAATTCAATGTTACGCCTGTATTTAGGCTTATCACATACCAGTAATGATTTTTTAGCAGTATATTTTATGAAAAAATCTGGTGATATTGTAAAATTATAGTTAAAACTAATAAAATTACTCTTAGCTGTCTTTCCAAAATTAAGAATAATTACTTCTTGGCAAAACTGTCTTAAGCGTTATTAAATTATTTTTTTTAATTATGTTTTCTCTTCAATTGATGCTGTTCAATTGCTTATCGCTTTCAAGAACGTCACGTCGTTCGCGTTCGAGTGATCGCATTGAAAGATGATTCTTGAACCTCAGAGATTCATGTACCTATCTGTTGAGAGTGGATTCCTGATTCAAAACATTGTATTTATAGCAATGATACTTCTTCAAAAATTAATAAAGCACAACACTACATACGACACAAGAACGCAGGAAGACTTTGACGCAAATTTGACGCTCTGGCCGGATAAAATCAACTGGTGAACTGGATTTGGGCCGCGGACCGTAATTTTCCCGACCCCTGATGGATTGCTTTCTTCACATTACAGTGCGTGGTGTGGAGTTGCGTGAGGTAAAGATTTTGCAATAGTTTCGATCAAAGTTTATATATTGAGAAATCAAAAAAAAATATATTAATTTAATCCACAAGCCTTATAATCTAACCGATCGAATGTGTTCGTGTAGAACAGCGCGTTCCGTCGCAAACGATCGCGAAAGAAGCGAAACGGAATGTGAAATGAACGGCAAATGCATGTTTGGGCGCTAACCGGGAAGGATCGATTAGCTCAGCGAAATCGGCGAAGGGAATGGAAAGTGTGTGTGTATGATTGCAAGCGCTAAGGAAGCAAATGAGGAAAAACGCTAGCATCACACAGTAATGCAGCGCGACGGCTGAGCGACGGACACACTCGCTCAAAGCCAAAGACAAACTACGGCGAGTGAGGATGACAACAACAGAAAACAACAACGACAACTACGAACCACGCGATAGGGGCCGCCGCGTACATTACAATAAAGGGCCACCCCGATAAAAAATAGTTTGCATTATTCATGAAACATACGTCCTCAACGGCACAACAAAGGGAAGAAACTGTAAGATGGAAAGTACAGCGAGCGAGCGAGCGGGAAAGGAGAGAAAGAAAACAATCTTCCAAGCGGTAAAACACAAGCGCAAGTAATGAAGCGCGTTAGCCCAAAAGGGCGTAAGGGGAAGACCCCCCGGAGGAGGAAGGGTGGTTGGTGGGTGGTGTGGGGGGTTAGGAGTGAAAAAAAGGGTTTGGGCTAAAAAGTGAAGAAAAAAAAAACGTAAAATATACATATTTCCGTGCACACAAAAAGGCAACCATGCGGTCCCGGGCTCACCGCCGCCAGAAGACAAACGGAAAAAGTTGACAAAAGTTGATGAAATTGACGAAAGCAATGAGAAAATATATGAGAAATGCATGTTGTAACGGCCAAGGCAAACATCACTCAATCAGATAACGAGATAAATGGTTAATGAGTGTGATCGAGACGGAGGATGATATATACATATCATCAGCGTATGGCGCACGAAAGGCCCCTATACTATTCGGAAAGGACGTGTACGACAGACGGTGACGACGACGACAGCGTACCGGCGACGTTTTGGATGCAGACGGGCACAGTACGACCGGCAAGTAGAAAGCCGCAAACCCTTTTTTCGCCCTCTCCACGAGGTTAGTTGTGGGGGCGTCCGTCAGGCGTTTGTTGGAAATTGAAGTGCCATTTGCCAGTAACGCCCTTGGCAATTTGACATTTCACATTTTAACCGGAGTGCTGGGTGGATGGCGTAACGGCTGGATGGAGATTTGGAGCATCAGCGTGCGAGCAAAGAGACCCTAAAATGCCAATCGGTTTAAAACGCTCGTCGGGTCGGGTTCGGTAGTGCTGTAGCATTTGTCGTTGTCGTTGCCACGGTCTGTCAATCCTTTGCAAATTGGTTTCGGTTGACACAATGAAGGACAGGTTCGGTTTAAAAAATAAAAAGAAAGTAAAATCCTTTCTGCTTCGACCTGGCCTATATCCTTGATAGAAGTGAAAACGTCCTACGAAGATTCATGCATGAATGAAGGGCAAACACTTAACACTTGAATTTATAGCTGCGCAAATTTCACGACGTGTCCACGCGCACGTGGCACTTTCCTTATTAACAGCACCTTCATGTTTTATTACCGGCCAGATACAAAGATAATCAATTTGTTCACTTTTATTGTAAGCAAAAAGACTTTCCCTGCACTATCGTCCATTAGTTTCGATTGTGCGTCCATCACATTAAATTTGCAAGACTTAGTTGCAATAACTGCGACACAAATTAAAATTATGTTCCTGCCTTCGAAAGTTGAAAAAATACTTTCACTAATCCCGTACCATTTCTCTTTTATTGATGGTAATCTTTAATTTAACGCTCTCATGTTATCAGCGAACTGCCTCTTATATCTGTTTCTAATATTATTTCAATTTATTTTTTAGTTTGACCAATTATAAGGGATTTTACTACTCTATGACAGATAACATTTCGTTCTCATTCTTATATTAATTGGCTTCATATTTAGCTCACAAGAAAAGTTTACTCGACGCTATGGTATGGTACGTATAGCGATGTTTCTTATCAGCATCAATCGATGTATCATTTATAGTCAACACGGCTAGTATCTCTGGCTGGGAAGCGGGAAGATCATGGTTTGATTCTCTGATTTCGAGTAAAGCAGCGAAAGGAGAGTTTATTTTTGTTACTACTACCAACGGAAGAGAGCGAAAAAGAAAGTGTGTGTGTGTGTGTGTGTGTGTGTGTAAGAGAGAGAGAGAGAGAGAGAGAGAGAGAGAGAGAGAGAGAGAGAGAGAGATAAAGGTAAGCAGAACATTATTGCGCTTTGTTGTTATGTTCTGGTTTGTAATCTTTCCTCCATTGTAGTGTGACGCTTTATCATCAATTCAACATTGCACCTGTCATTCATACATTTTGCACAGTTTCATTCATAAGTCGCACATTCATCATGCTGGTTGGGCGTGCAAAGATTGATTTAAATATTTGCGTGCGTGCCTTATCATGCTGCTGCGATGTTGATCGAGGTGACCTTGTATATTGTGCTAGGTCTACTAAAACAACCTGATCATCATTTAAACGTAACAAAAGTATATCACTACCGAAGTTCTTCTCAGTGATGCTAACTTCTAACACTGGGTGAGAACATATGGCTATAATTGTAGTTATAAAGTTTCAATTTGTAAGACAGTTTGTAATATGTCACACTGCTTAGAAACTTTTACTCTTAATTGAAAGTTTGAATCCTTCTTATGGTTTAACCGTAGACACATAAGCGTGAAACTTCCGCACCACGAACCACCCGATGACCCACGAAATGCTGCGTAAGTGTTTGCGTGCGCACTCGTATGCAATAGTGAACGTCATTTTCCCACAGTAACCCACTACATCCTCCCAGTCGTACCGCGAGCCTGAATGCCGCTTTGTTTTTTGGGGCGGTAGTTGGGCACTTCATCGTGCCTAAGGGCTTAAGCAATGCGAGGAAAGCAGATGAGCCCGGTTGTACTGTTTTTTTTTTTTGTTGTACGGGGCGAGAGTTACGACCCCTTGGAATGGACCGGCTTGATTTAAGCAGACCAAACAGAGCAAACAAATGTGTGCCAGGCGTTGGGACCCGGTTGGTCTCCCATACCACACCCATACCCCGTAGAGGGGGGGGGGTGTGAAGGAATACCCCCGAGGATAGAAGAGGAAGGTGAGCGAAAGGGAAGAGAGGAAGAGGGAAGCAGAGTTTATCGAACCAATAGAACTTCCCACCATGCAGTATGGTGCACATTCGCGCCAACGATCGGCGTTGGCACTGATCATGCTGCAACCTCGACACACGGAAACGTTCGCCTGTGCGCGGCGGTGTGGATAAAAGTGACTGACTTGGGCGGGAGGTGCCTTGGGGGTGCCCCAGGTCGGTCGTCTGGTGTTTAACAGAAAAGGGACAAAACAACAATAGTTCGACCTTACGCATCCTCACGCCTGCATACGATCGGTCGAAACAACGGAGCTGAAAAATTAAAAGTGCCCACGGCGACACCCCCCCCCCACCCCTTTAAAAAACCAACCCCCTTTTTCCAAACTTTCATCCGATGACAGTTCGAAGCGGGTACGCGTATGAGTGTTCCATCGGGCGCGTTACCCGCACAGCCCATTTGAGTCTTGCGCTGTTTGACGATTTGATTTTGTAAAGCAAATATTTGCTGTACGAAGCACCGCTACATAAAGCAACGCACAAAACGCATAAGAATTCCTCTCCATCGTACTCATATTTGATGCCACCACGCGGTTGCTGATGAAAATAAGCAAAATAAAAAAAGCTTCATTTTCCATTTTTGTGATTTGTCTGAGGCTATTTCCTGCTTCAAACCGAAGGTACTTCGGAGGGAATTTTGTGACTCACACCGTCCTTAATGGTCGAGTGTTGGAGAAGCAACAAAAAGGAAATCTTTTTTCCACCTTTCGGTGGGAGGAATCGTCTAAACCGGCTCGAAGAATGTCACACGAAAGCAGCCTGTACCTTCCAGTTGGCTCGGTAGGCCATCAATCGCTTTCCTACTCTAACTTGATCATCTTTGGTAAATCCCTTAGTGCTATTAATTGGCATGAATCATAATTAGAATTGTTACCGAAGCTTACCGCGCTTAAGAGCTGTCTATTCTTTGTTGGTACGTTCTTTTCTTAAGCTCCATTGAGTAACTTGGACGCCATGAGCTGATCTTTTGTTCTAATGAATTAATGAATTGTTCCTTATAAGAAAGGGTTTACTATGTTATTGATACTGATCCTCCTAAAGATTTTAGTCTAAGTAATATGTCGAACTACCAAGGTCACTGTTAGACCAAAAACTGCGTTACCAAAGACGACAAGTTGTTACAGTTATGTAAAGGAATTAAGTTACCGCAATGCATATGTTCCTGAGCGTGATCTTAGAAACCAAAGATAAAACGTGTTCTCTGACTGATCAGATATCAATAGGGTTTGAGCGAGTAAAACTACACCGATCGTAATGTGCGATATCTTCAATGTGATTAGTTATTTACATGACAGTCACACAACTTTTAGAGTTCCTACCGTCCGAAAACGATCCTTCACTAAGCCAAACTAGGATGAGTTGTATTGTCCTATTAGACGTTATTTGTTCTTTTTTAGACGTTAGACGATTAGACGTTATATTGTGTCCTATTAGACGTTAGTTTGGTTGATAAATATGGAATGATAATAATACACCACGTGCTTGAAAGCGAAATCGATGACAGCTATCGAGGTAGTAAACAGCATAAAGCTGTCAATTCTCCATGACAGTTGCGAAAGAGCGTGTGCATTAGTATACCATTTAGGGGCATTATTTTATGAGCAAAACCTGTCACCCGAGGCCTGTAATGGATGACATTTAACGTACGCAGCCAAAACAAAGCAGGTACCTATATAATTGGTCGATTAACACTGCCTGGACGTTCGTAAATGGCACACGGTTTCACGAAATACCATTCCCGCCATACATCCTGCTTGAGCTTGACGGTTTTGTGCTGTGCTGAAGCCGATAATTAGTATCGGTTTATTCTAATGTGAGGTTGGCAATACTTTACTGTCAGCAATGTGCGAACAAGCGCACCCAGTTTCTGGAAATCGAAATTGTATGCATATCTGATTATAGCGTTAGTATAAACAGATGATGATGCTGATCCGTTAATGCATGCGTGACGGTGCAGAAATAAGCACAAATAACGACGGTGCAAGCATAATTGTTATTGCTTGACATAATATGTTTACATGCGATGGGACGGAGAATAGTATAACAAACTGGCTATCGTTTTTCTATCGAACCAGTTTAACGATAACATGCAGCATATCCGCTTTTATTTTCTGCTTTTATTACGCTTACACCAATTATCACCTTCCAAATGGCGTCTCCAAACTCTGCTAGTCGCAGTGGAAGCGCTTTTTAACCCAAGCAAACCGATAAAAAAACGTGTGCAATAAACTTCTCTCCAACCTTCAACAGGGTATAGAAATAACTCAAATCGAGGGAAAAAAACGTTAACTAAACAGCAATAAAACGGCAACAAAATAACCCAACAGGGAGAGCAAAAAAAAAAATAGTCATTCGGTTGGGCAGTTCCATGAATGAAATATACCCCTTGGGCCTTTCCTTTGTACCTTCACTCGTTGGTCTATATTTGGGGACTCGCTCGAGGAGGCCATAAAAATCTTATCAAAGATTGGCAATCGTACTGATCACAAGAAGCGTTCAGCGGAATGTTGTTGTTGGGTCTCGTTCTCGCTCACTTCCACGTCCACGTGCAGCCGGTACGGGCAGATGTGTATATATATGTATGCAATATGCTGGTGCGCCGGTACCCCGTATATCAATCGGACCATCGGGACAGAGGTGTTTTTTTGGGGATTTGTTTGCTTCCGCTTGCAGGTTATTTTCATTTTAAACCAACATTCCCGAACCGTTTGTCACATCGGGCGTTGAAACTAATCCGGGCGCACATTCCTATGGTGCAATGGTAAGCACCGCGGTGCAGATCTCGGCTAGGAATAAAGGCAATCCGAAGCTTCCTGGTTGACGTGTATGCATGCTATGCCTGTTGTTTGTTTGACTTTTTGTTTTGTTTTGTTTTCTAACACCTTCGGCTATCTTGCTCACTTTCATGCTATTTCTTTGATTTACAATCGGTCCTCGGCATTTGGGCTGCCCCGCTTTGGTGCCGCCGGCACCTCTCTTGTCAGCCTGATATGCTATCTGTGCGGGGTATGTTCGCTCCGTGTGCAGGATGTTGCTGGAATGGAAGGGGTCAATAAATGATCGATTAGCAATTGGGCTGAGGTGATCGTACGCAGGATGAAGACAACCTGTGCGTGAAGAAACCCACCCAACACAATACGGTCCGAGTACTATTGTTTCGCTCATCTTTGCCGCATTCTTGGGATCGGCGGCTGCAGTGTGCGGTGAGTGATAAGGATGACCAAGCGAAAGGATGCCCTGCAGGTGGATAGGTGGATTATCGAACATGATTATCAACCATTCTCTACCGTTGGACATTCTTGTACGGTGACAGGCGTTGAAAGGAATTCCATCTTGATCCATGGAATGATTTGTGGTACGGTGTTTTTCTTTTATTTTTTGTTGGTGAGAGCGTCCACCAACGACTACCCCACCAATGATTTGAACCGGATTTTATGGTGATTTATTGCATCCGTAAGTGATACCATTTTGCCTGACACGGATATGTGTCTGCATTAACACTAGAACCGCTGGCACAGTCCATGTATCCGGTACTTTTGAAGTTTTTAAGTGTTTATTAAAAACAACCTATTAGTGGACCAAGTGATTGGGATGCACGAATGGATTACGTACAGAGTTTGCATACTCCAAGCATAATACTAGAACACTATTGCAAACTTGGGGACCTGGAAGTATACTGAGGAGGTCGAGGATATTAGACCCATTCTCTGCATTAGAAGTCCACGCAGGATCTTGTTATTCACCAATTAGTGTTATGTGGATCTTTAGACCGACTGAGGTCTCTTCTACACTCTACGGCTACCTATGACCGACCATCGTGCAAGTCTGTCAATAATGATTTGGGATAACTGATTTGGGATAAACTCCACAAATGTAATCATCAATAAAAAAACGAAAAAAACAGTTTAAGTGTTACAAGTAGGCGCTTGTGAAGTACAGGCTCTTTCTGATGAGCATATGAAACAGATGGTACGATCCTGAAGCGATCGTGTTGAAATCCTTGACGATTTCATCACATTCCTTGATATGAAATGGAATTACTGCTCCATCCACATTCGCCAGATGAGCCAGTGGTGGATATGTATAATTTCGTACACTTTTTTCCACGTTTTGGTGCTAAAGCGGAGCGAGCAAATACTCGCGAATATCACGTTACCTGATCAGGGAAACATTTGTTTTGAAGCCCAAAAAAAAAACCATCCACCTTAAGCACCAATCTAAGGTGGGATCTCTGACTTTTTTGAAGACATTGTGGAAAAAAGGACATGACGAAAAAACAAAAACGCATACAGTCGGTAGCTTCCGATCCTGATGTGGACCATGAAATTGAAATTTAATGGACCACGCCTCGGTTTTGCGATTATCGGTGTACAGTTTTGCCAGCGTCCCGCGAGGATGAAGAGCCCTCATTTGTGTTTATTCAAACCCGCTCAGTGTTGCAAATTTTCCGAATGCCCGGGGCTGCTGCAGAATAATGCAGCATAACAGCAACGCTTGTGCGCGAGGTGAGAGAAACATGCAAATCAACCCCACATAGCCCGTCACCGTGTGGGTAACAAGGTACCACCATAACCACACGATCTTAATTCAATTATGCGATCATATGATCGTATTCGTTTTTTTAATGCTTCTTTACACGGTGCTTGTGTGTGTGTTTTTTTAAATATCCCCCAAATCCTTCCTTCCCCTTTCGTGTCGTGCTTCCGGATGGGATGATGGATACTGCCCGCGGTACTTGAAACAAAATGTGAACTTTATTATGAATAAAGGCATGCGCTCTAATGAAGGTACATGGCGTAACAAGATAAAACCTCTTGGCACCTGCTTAAGGGAAGAGAAAAACAACCCCATAAATGGGACGACGAAAGAACGAATGGTAATGTGGCTTGATCATACACCTTTGTTTTTTTCTTCTTCTTTTGGTTTGATCATTTTGCAGACAGAAAAAAAGATGACAATATTGTAGCCATCGTGAAGCGTTCTGGTAAACCCAGTATTGGCCTTTTTTCCCTGTGTAACCATTGTTTTGTTTTTTTTTTTTCTGGAACGTCTTTCGGTGGCAGATTTGTGAAGCATAAAGTGCCCGAAGGGATTGTCTGTCCTTATGCTTTACGCTGGAATTTATGATTTTTGTTTGCAGTTGTTTGTAACTAAGCATTTTTTGCAGGAAACGTTACGAAAAGCAGTGTGAAGAATGTAACAATAAAGTTATCCTTTAGTGAGGAAAATATGTAGTGCGAAAAGCGATATAGATAAATAATTAGAAAAATACTCCGTTGTATATACAACTTCGAGCTAGAGAAGAGTTGTAAAATATTTTTTTTATATTAGAAAAAAAGTATTATTTATACCGAATATTTCGTGTAATTGATGAATAACTGCTTAACCGTAGTTCGTTGCATGTCAGAACATGTAAAGATCGTCTGTGAAATGAGTCGTTTGAAGCACTATCGTGCGCCGTTGTCTGCCGCTACATTATCACACCTTTTACAGACAGGGTCGATCGGTATCATTCTAATGATGTGACCAGCCCGTCAAAGGAGCTTGTAGAGTTTAATTCTTAAATAAAATCGCTGAAAAAGAGAGAAAGGATCGGATGAATCTGTAGCTTAACATTGTGCATATGATTCCAAAAATGAGTTGTGTAAAACTGTCCATTTACCGCAATGTTAATCTTTTTTTGTTTTACATCATGGCGTATGTAAAACACCAAATCTCATTGCATGGTGTAATGCAACAACCCAACCAAGGGTGTCGATATTAATGGTCAACCTTAACCTTTAAAACGTAGATTATTATGTCACGGACTTTTTAATTAAGCGCCCATCGTGTATTTGGAAGAAAAGCTTGCTTACTATTGAAACACCATTTAAATCCATTACTTTTTGTCCATTGTGACAACTATAATCAATATGACAGCGGTGCAGGAGATAAGACGTTTCACAGAAGCTGCACAACAGGCTAATCGTACCATTAAACTGCTAATGTGGTGGAAAAAGCGTTTAGTTTTAATCAAGCAACCCACTCGGGTTTTAGGGAGAAAAAAAGCAAAACCAATTTACCGATCGCGGATGCTAATTGATGGTGTATTGGATGGCTCTTTTGGACGAAACTCCTGCTAGTAAGTTGTTCTTTTGTTTGAAGGCATTTTTTTTTGCCCCCTATAAACACGAGATTAGTGACTTTCATGCACGTCGCTCTCCTGCAAACGATAATGTCATTGTGATAGGATGTGATGGGCAGCGAATCAATTTAATTATTATTGAGAGATTTGCATTAATCTAATGACTTTTTCAACAAGCCTGCTTTTGGCTGTGTTGCAAAAAGTGTGGCAAAAAATTAAAGTATGAAGCCAGGTCTCGGCAGCTTAGATTAAGAGTGTAATGGTCGGTCCTTAATCAGGGACCCCGCGTGGTGCATTTATATAGTTATAAATATTGGGTTTTTTCCCCCCTTGGACAATTCGCTCTAGCAACGCGTTGAACGAAATGGTGCATCCCAATCCATTTTTTCGTCACATTAGCGAGACAAATTTGTTCATTTGATAATTTAAATGAGATTTATTTCGATCGGTCTTACGACCGTGCTTCCGCTGCTGTTTGTTGCACGCTGGACAAGAAATGGTTGGACCAGCTCATTAGAGCGCTTGCTAATCCGCGTGTTGCGCAGAACGCATGCGTAAGACGCCCATTGCCTATTGTCTGGCCGATAAATCGACCGTCCCCGGCCAGTGCCAACCTTACTAGAAGACGTGGAAGCCACGCGATCGTTACGTAGCGAAGTGTAATCCTGATGGGGAGATAGATAAGATAGCGCACCAAAATTGTGGGCAAGTTCGTTTAAGAACAGATGACAATCTGTTAAAGTTAAATCTTATCGTACACTGAAAGAACAGAACAGTTTGGCAAGGCAAACAGCAAGTGTCCATATTTTCACCATTCCTTGGGGACGGTAAGTTTTCCACGCCGTAGTTTGTGAGTAAAATCAGTGACGTTTGCGCCTTGCTAAATGTCACCTTTTTGCTGTGTGCGCTGTTTGTTCTGTGTCGCTTAAAATTCCTTTCCAACCAACCAACCGGGTTGATCCAATCAATCAGTTAGCCCCGTTGAGCGACTGGCAATGGCAGGGAGAAGGCTTGCTGTAGCGGCTGGCGGTTAACACTACGAAGCACTGCAGCTCGCCGATTGTAGGGATTCTTCTGTGCAAATGTTTGTTCTGCAGATTCCTTTCGTTCGGTACAGTGGGTAACGTTAAAATGTGTCATTTCCACCCGTGCCTGGGTAGAGCCCGTTTCCACAGCATTGGTGGCATTGTTTTGTACTTCGCTAGTAAACAGCATGCTGCTAGTAGAATAAAGAAACATGATCTTGCACAAAAAGTCAATTATTTTTGTATAAACCACCGCACGGTGCTTCCATTCCTGCGCCAACCACTGTGTGGCGGATCTTAGGATCCAGCAGCCTGACACATAAACTTCTTCCTGCGGGCTTAACAAGGTGACACACGATGACAAAAGGATGGGAAACCGAGGTGATCGGTCACACCGGTTGCTTATACCAAACTACAACACACAAAAAAAAAAGAACTAAACAAAACAAAAACCTCAACGGGCAGGTTCCTGTGGCTGTTTGCATTAGATGGTTGGACGGATTTGTCAACAGTGTCACCCTGTCACTCTGGAGAGAAAGAGAGAATGGCGGGCAGTGTGTGTGTGTGTGTGTGTGAACAGCGACGGGGTGGTGCGCAAAACACCCATGGGGAAGGAAGATCGAACGCGCGTTTGTGCGCGGTTGGGTTGATCGTTGAAATTTTTGCCATCACCACAGATTCGTTCACACCTTCGCCTGTTGTCACACGTACCGTGTTGGCAAAGAACAATAAATAACACATCCTTCGCTGGCGAACGCTGGCGCCACGGATATCGCACGCTGACGGAGCCACTAGCGGGTGTCCAACCGCCTGCTGGTGGCAGACAGTTTCGCTTCCCTGACAGGCGCAACACCTTGAAAGGTAGTTGAAAACATTGGAGGACGTGGACGTGTGGAGCAAACCTCACGTTGAAGGTTACGGCTTTGCTAGTTCATCTTGGTGGCCTTTTTGGGGTGTGTGGTGCTAGTTGGGTTTGCAACGGGTCTGATCACACTTCCCGATCGCCGATCGCACGATTACCGGACACACATAATTCACCAAAAAACTTTCACATTTGCACAAACCATCTTGTTCTACCACTTTCAATATCCGATGCCACTGGGTGGTGTGCTGTGATGCATGTCTCTAATGTCCAGAGATTAGAGAGCATCAGGCAGCTAGTGTTTGTTGATAGTTGCGAGAGTCTTCAAAGGACACGTAGCAGGCGGAACACGTGGATCGTACCCGGTCCACCAGAAGCCCGGACGGGGTTGTTTGTTGTTAGATGCCTTATCGTGCGAATTCTTCCACGGGTGTGTTTAGCCCGCACACTAGCATTCTCCCAAGCAATAACAAACCGGAAGCGCCAAGAAGGTTGAAAGCCACCGGACCATTCTTTCCGTTTTGCGATGGAAACTGTACTGGTGGCTCTGCAGCTGTACGGTTAGAAGCAATATGGCCGTGGTTGGGTAAGTGTCGTGATGAAATTAGTACACACACCGGGTTTATTTTTGCGTGCTAGGTAGTTTATAGCGAAATGTTCTTTATGGCTAATAAGGTGCATTTGTTTTCTTTTTTGCCACACAACACACCATCGGAGCGGTACAACATGAGGTAAGTGTGTATATTATGTTATTTCTTAGTGGATGTGATGCTATAAAGTTGT
>STHB01000010.1:17865940-17886489 GCA_018908115.1 Anopheles rivulorum
GCATCGCGCCAGCCGCACACACATGGCGCACCGTTGTGTATAGCACCGTGGAGCACGCAGCAAAGGCACCATCATTCGATGCCTCGACTGCTCGACGGGGGTTTAATTAACGGCGGCAGTGCAAACGATAAGTGCACACTACGGGCGGCTCCTTCACCTGCAGCAGCAACAGCCTAGCCAACCGCCAACCGTGTGTATGCTGCTATACCGTGGAATGGATGGCGCGGACACAACAACACGACATTGTAAACTGACTTTTATCAGTAGTAAATTAATAATTTTCCAGCAAAACGATTGGGCACTACTACTACCATCAGGCATTACACTATTAGTGTGGCTACTATCGCTGACGCCGTGCTTAGTCGCAAACAAACTGGACAGCGCACAGCGCAGAAAGCAATTTACAGTGCCCTACGGACTGTGAGCACGAGATTAGAAAGTACTTGCCAGTTATCGATAAGGTTTATTTTTGTGTACTTACAGTCCAGCATGTTTAACGTCTATCGGATGTAATTTAATTTGCTCTTAAACGTTTAAAATGTTTGCAATGGTAGTATGGAAAAAAACATTATTTGCATTAGAATGAGTTTTATACGAATGCTATTTAAGTAGGTATCGGACTGTCGGTGAATCTTAAAAATGGCTGTTCTAAAAGCTGCTTGATAACGATGACAGTAAATAAGTAAAGGGTCTAAAAGCAAAGCTTAATTCTGCACAAAAGTTATAAATTTTTCCCAATCCCTATGAACACAAATAATCATTATTCCGCTGTATTTGTATTCTGAGCTTTTTCAACTTTTCGTCATATTTTAGAATGAAAATTTTTATAACGTCTAATCAGCATCACATGCTGCAAGTTAAAATCTTTCTACTTCCCACACCATCACCATGAGCATCTTTAATATATGGTTGTTTTATTTTATACGCCTTCCAACAACTAAACTAACGTTACTAACGTAAACATAGAGTTTGCTACTTAAAGCTTAAGAAGTTGAAAGATTATTTCTTGTTGTACAGTTTATGTACTACCTAGGGTGAGGTGAACTCGAAAGTCTATTGCTATTGGCATTTGCGTTTATTTTATTTCGTCTTTTTCATTAGTCGTTTGAAGGTAAAGTCATACAGCAGCTATTGTGATACTTTTCGCTGAAAGCATTACTGCTATTACCTACTAGTGTTGACAGTCACTCTCACTCAACCTTTACAAATCAATCCTCAACCGCAGCGGCACAAAATGCGTCCGGCACTGTATGCACGCTCCACTTGAACGATTGCTGCTTGGTTTGAATCGGTTCGGTTTGGTTTGAATTAGCTGCTAGTGCAAACGGTGCAGCTACCTGTTGTCCCGATGTCGGACGAGAACACGTACTCAACGCAGGCTCATGCAAAGCCCTCCTTCCCCCCCCCCCCCTCCCCCTTCTCCCACTACATACCGGATTGATTGGTCGCAACCGTCAACGATCAACTTGACTTCCAATTTAAGCCTGCTGCCCTGCGAACGTGTACCGGGTATCAACTGTTACAACCTGGCACCCGTATTCCCTGCCCTGGCACGGGTGGCCAGGGTGACGGTAGCATGAGACCGACATTCTTGAGTGACACCGAGGGCAGAAATCGGGTTTTCTCGGTATGGCACGGTAAGCTTAGTACTTTTACGACAGACGGATCGGAGATGCGGAATTGTCACGGGATGGGACATTCTTCTGCGGATCAAGCACCGGCACTAGCGCAAGTAGCAGCAGGGTCGTTTCTTATCTCGCCCATGAACATGGACGCGTGGAGTGTTACGGAGCTTAGTTATATCATCCTGAAAATGGGCATAAACCCATCGAACGGGAACGATTCTTCCTGTGCGTCGGTTATCGCGTGTTTGTCAACCTTGTTGTTGTTGTTTTGCTTCCTCCATACATCACTTGCCGTACTCGCCCCGCCATGGACCGGGACCTTGGAAAGGCCGTTCGGCGGCACGGTTTCCCGGTTCCGAATGGGGCATGCTAATTTAATTAATCCTTTAGCCCCACAGCGCACGCCTGCATTCACGATGCATCTTTAAAGGGCTACGCACACTTCGAGGGAGACCGACGGGGGTCAATTGGCTTCCCGCTGGTGTTATGGCAAAATTTTACCGTCCCGCGAAGGATATACGTCCAATACCTGGGAATACCCCCGGGAAGGATAGCCCCACACCAGTGCTCGTTTTGCCCATTTGCGTCGAGTGACAGTCGTTTGTTCACTGCCCTTTTTCGGCAGTCGGTCTGGTTGGACAGGCTGGCACTGCAACTGTTACGGTGCCAGTGTGCCGGCTGTCCAGCTTTCTGCGTGGACGCGTGATCACAATCACGCCACGATTGGCCGGCGGAAGAGATCGCTCGTTTACATTTTTTTGTTTTTGGTTTGCTTCTTACACTCTGCCGTGTGCAGATGTGGTTTTTTTTTACAGCTCAATTAATCCGGCACCGAGACCGCGGGACAGCTGTGCACAGTGAACTGATTTGCGTGCCAGCTGTAGCGGAGGACAAAAAACAAAAACGAAGCGGATTGATACTTCCATGGATCGTACCGATGATAAAGAAACGATTTGTTATTCAGGTTTTATGAAGTGAAAAACAAGAAGTAAAGCTGTAAAATGCATTTTGCAAGCGGAAAGTTTAAGGTTTTATGCAGAAATTTTAATGATTGCTGCTGTTCGCTATAACACCAGGTTGTCGTCACTCTAGACGCTTTTCAACTTGCATCCCTTCCAAGCATGTGGACGATATCGGTACAATTATGGTGCGCAAGCATTATGCTTGATGGACCGTTAGTGGTGAAGTGGCCCGTCGTTTCCAGGTCATGTGCACGATCGTGCAGAGGATATGACACTTGGGCGAGGGTGCGAGTTCAATTAATTATCTCGTAACGAGCGCGTTCTCGCCAGCTCGGTGCATTGGGTTACAGTTTGCACGCCCTCATCATGTTCGCTTCAGGGAACGAATGCTGCATCTTTGGGCAGCATTGTTTTTGACCAGCTATTGTGGGTGGGCGTGCATGAAAAGCAATGCAAAATAAGGTTTCGCACAACCCCGAACCAATTTTGCCCATGTGCGATCAACATCGGAGATGGGAAAGCTTTTTCAAGTTATGCATTAAATTGTGTACCGTTTACTTTCGCCCTTTCTTCAAGCTGCAATATTTTTGTGCATGTGATTCGATATTAATAGTACGCATGTTGTCCCGCGGTGTTAACGTGCCGGTGGAACGAAAACATAATTTAGAAACGTTAATCAAGACATTAATGTTGCTGCATATGTTTCGGCTGCGCCCCGTGTGTTGCTGCTGCCTTTCGACGCCGACGCCGTCGCAAACAATCATTATAACTGCAATGGTAGCCGGGGCTGTTCACCGACAACAATGTCCTTCGTCGGCCAAACGGTGGCAGGACATCAATGGGGCGACCATTTTTAAGTGGGCTCGGCTGCGATTATAAACTGCCGGTGGAAAAGTGAGCATCATTATACTAATTTCACATCTCTTTTCTCTCTCTCTCTTTTCCATTCTCTTCCACACAGGGTATCACAGCTAACCGTCTATGCCAAGATTTTGTGCCTCCTGATGGTAAGTGTATGCAACACACGTTGCAAGCAAGCAAGCAAGCAAACAAAAAACCAAAACATAAGCTAAACTGCAACAATTGCGATCGAGTGAAAAACTGATAGCGAAATTAAAATACCTCTGCAGCCCTACCGTCCATGCGTGGCCGGACTAACTTGACTGACTGACGCCTGCTTCGCCTTAATCGCCCTTATTGTGACACACATTAAACGCAGCACCGAAATGGACAATCAGCGTCGCCCTGCCTGTGCCCACCAGTAAGCCAACACCGGGGGAGGGGGGGGGGAAGCCTTCGCGCGCACCTTTTCCCAACCTTGATGGGGCCTTTCTTCTTCTTCTTCTTCTTCTTCTTCTTCTTCTGCTTCTGTGTCTTGTCTCCTTCTTCCTGTTACTGTGGTGTCCACTGTCCTGGTCGGTTATAGCAGCCTGCTGGAATGTGTATCGGAAACAATCACACCTTCACGGTGTGCCTTCGTCACTGCCATTCGCACCGTTCCGTCGGCCACCGTCATAATATGGCGTCGTCATCCTGTCTCATTCATATGCCCATTCAGCGCAGTTGACAGTTTGGAGGCTTGCGTGCAGGATAGGAATAGCACAATGTGTCCCGTGTGACAGAGTGTCAAACTTGTCGCGCGACATGATGCGCGGGGTCAAGCTTTTGCTGTTGTAATTTTGGCGTAAATCTTGTTTTGTTTTTTGTTTTGGTTTTTTATTTGGTCGCATCGCCAGAGACCACGTTTTCCGTGACAGTGCTAGGCGCGACAGTGCCCACACCAACACCACGCACCGATGGGCAAACAATACACTCCACCTACGCGTGTTCAACGGCGTTCGGGCATCGGTAACGTTCTCCAAATCGCCACTTCTGAATCGCCTGCTCCAGCTGATAACGAAAAGCAGTCACAATCAGCGCTTCCAAGAGCGCGTGCTACATTGGGTGTGGGAATGGGGTGGAATGGGAGAGCTATCAGCACCACCGCCATTCGCCGCCCCTCACCGATTACGTCGCTGCCCTAGCGTCCAGCGGGATTGATTGCTGATGTTGATCGAACGTCTATCTATCGACCTAACCTAGCCCATTTCCTTCTCGTCTCGACTCGACGCGAGGCTCCATTTACTGAAATAGATACCTAATGATAGCTACTAACGCAAGACTCACTAACATATACAGCAATCGTTGCCGCACGAGCGGCCGAGGGTTTTGTTTGTTTCCCAATTTTCCTTTCCCAAGCGGCACCAAACCAGCCTGAACCGATTCTAGTAGTAGGGACAGACTGTCAACCGTTCGAAAGCATGAGCTACCTCACTTGGTAGTTGTCGAAGGTTTTTGATGTTTTCATTGCCTCCGGAGAATGGCTCCATCCTCCCATCCCCCCACCCCCGCCCCACGGTATTGTGTTCGAAAAAGGGTCCGAACGGACTATTTGCGGCTTTCATCATCCAACTATTCCGACCAGTCCGTTTACTGGTCGATCAAACAGTCGTTAGAGACGCGTGTTGACTACTCTCTTCGACAACCCTCTTTTCCCCTTTCCCTGCGGTGCTCCTCCCCCCACTCCCACGCACCCCCAATACGGCCGCCTCTGTGGTACAGGTGTGTGGACAGACAAAACCGTGACAGATAGTCAATTGTCATTGCACGGTAATTGATCGAAGGGCATTGGTGTTAGTTTCAATTCTCAAACCTTTCACGCTTGTTGACCTGTTGTGTCCCTTCAACAGAGACGGGTGAGCTCGTGCGCAGCGTTGTCTTGTTGTTTGTCGTCCATTAGATTTAATCATGCAGTAGCGCGAGATCATGCACAATGTTTGGGGCGTGACAATTCGACCCGATTGTATGTTGCATCCAAATAGTTTGGACACGCTTGGGAATTAATTTCATTTCACTTTTTTTTAAATCAAATCACAAGTTATTTGGTGCTAATTGAACTCCACTTTTTTCCACCTCGAAAAACAACATGGATCGACGCAGCATGTGAAAACGCTCGGTGAAAGCAATTAAGAAGTACTGTTCCACTAATTATCGTGCAGCGGCGTTCTCGATTTGCCATGTTCGTTGTTCCAATAAAAGTGATGAACAGGTTGACAGCCGACGAACAGTCAGTCAGTTCCGTCAGTCCGGCACCGTTTGCTGCAAGTTCCTGTTTGTACTAACAACACACCTGTTTTTTGGTACCTTTATTTCGCCCCCAACGCAGACATTATTCAGTGCAGGAGCATCAACCGGGAACGACTTCAATCTGCAATCAGCGTGCAATTTAAAGTTTCTGCGTATCAAAAACGGCTCCGTGTTTGCCGACGACAACCTGGAGAATGGTCAACTACGTAAGTTATTTCGAATTTTCTTCTCCTATTTGTTTTACTATGAATCATTGGATTTTTTGTTACAATGTTATTATATTATAATCATTTTTACATTAAATTTATTTTTCCCCATTATCTTTACATTAGCTATTGCTAAAATGTAAAGGACACTTAATGGGGTCTGTTAAAATCTGGCATTCTTTTCGACGTTTTGGTCACTACCAAACACTTCTTTTTTGCTAATTATGTAAGGTGTATCACGGAACGCGAACATAATATAAAAAAACAAACCCGCTTAAATCAGTGCTGAAAACACAAAAATCTTAAACAGCCAAAATTTATTTCACGTCTTTAAGCTCGAAAACCAGCACCACAGGCGTATTTTATGGCCGTTGTAAAAACCGATGAAAATCGTCACGAATTGATCGCCCATTTAAATCTCACGCGGCTTTTTATTTTAGGGGTAGGGGGGGGGGGGGGGGTTCGCTCGGCACTGGACATACCGAGAAACCACAGCTGATTTTGGACGCCACAAAAACCGTAACGATATTCGTTAAGCTTGCGGGCTCGTAAAGAACAACCACTCGTAAAACGCGTGGTTCGCGCTGCCACACCATTGGAAGGCCGGAAATTCCAGGGATTTCCAATTGTTGGCATCCCCACTTTGGAGTCCTTTCAGCCAAGTTGTTGGGTTGCTTTTAATTATCCCCGGTGGTGGTGGAACCGCACTGTTTATGCTCCTGGGGCACACACAGCCGCGTTTGGTGCGTATGGTTGTAATTGGGGCGAAATTATAATCTCACCCGTCGGGATCCGCGGACGTACGGAAACAGATATCAGGTCCACGGTGAAGCATCAAAGGAACCAAACAACGCAAGGAACCATTTAAGATGTGTTGTGAAATGGATCCTTCTACCGCGTATCTTCGCTGGTCCGGTGCGTGGTAGATCCATTTCCTCATCCCAACAAAAAACGGGCTCCTGGGTGTGTTTTGTTTGTGTGTCTCGGTTGCGCATTTTGGTGTTCCGCCGTAAAAATTGTACAAAACGATGAGTTCTTTCTGTAGGACGCTCGGCCCATATATTTCTGTGCTATTATTATCGAAAATTGATTTCTGCTGAGCTGTGCTAGCTGCCAGATTATAGGCTCGCGTTTTTTCGTGTGTGATTTCTGCTCCATTTGTGTGCAACATCATCTCCGGCGGTCCCGAATGCGCGGTGCCGAACGCCAAGGGGTAAGCATGGTGATACGAACCGTGAACCGTTGTAAGTTGGCAGTATTTAAGGGCAGAACACACGCGATTAGAATCTTGGCCGCTTTGGCCGGACAGGGAAATGGAACGCTTAATGCCGGAACAGAAGAAAAACCCATCAAATTTGATACATTCGTTTGCATTCTTTCTGTTCTGGTTGGCTTTTTGTGCATGTCCAGTGAACTGTAGCGCTACAAAATAGTGCTTAAATCGTTGCTTTTTCCTTCCAATCGCATACGTTGCGTGCTGCGCTCGTGTTGGGCAGATAGAAGTAAAGCGATTAACACACCTCAAATCCCGGCATATGGTCTCATCCTTCCGGAACCGTTCCTTTCTGTTCCAAAAACCCCCTTTTTGTGCCAGCGACGCATTATGAACCTCTTTCATTCTTTGGGATTTGGCCCTGGGTCGGAGTCGGCAATAGGATTTCCTTTGAAAAGGTAATATCGTGGCATTAGGCAGGCTTTGAGTGAGCTTTTTGTGAAACCGTTCCGCTTTTTCCTTTTGCGGCGTGTTATTTTTTTCTTCTTCTCTTTTTCGGATGGTTTGGACACTTTGCACAGTGGTGACACCTTTCTGAATGCCATCTGATGGGGTACAGCCTCTATCCCACCCACCCACGCACGCATACAAGGCGCATGCTGCATTGAGTTGTCGCTAAGCCGTCTTTTATTGGCAGTCATTGGCGATTAGTCGCAGGATTTTTGTATGAGCAGATTATACGATTGTTGTGCAGTGACCACAAAGAAAGCTTTCGAGAGAGAGAGAGAGAGAGAGAAAGGGAGAGAAGGAGAGAGAGAGGGAGAGAGAGAGAGAGAGAGAGAGAGNTGTAATTGGGGCGAAATTATAATCTCACCCGTCGGGATCCGCGGACGTACGGAAACAGATATCAGGTCCACGGTGAAGCATCAAAGGAACCAAACAACGCAAGGAACCATTTAAGATGTGTTGTGAAATGGATCCTTCTACCGCGTATCTTCGCTGGTCCGGTGCGTGGTAGATCCATTTCCTCATCCCAACAAAAAACGGGCTCCTGGGTGTGTTTTGTTTGTGTGTCTCGGTTGCGCATTTTGGTGTTCCGCCGTAAAAATTTGTTCAAAACGAAGAGTTCTTTCTGTAGGGCGCTCGGCCCATATATTTCTGTGCTATTATTATCGAAAATTGATTTCTGCTGAGCTGTGCTGGCTGCCAGATTATAGGCTCGCGTTTTTTCGTGTGTGATTTCTGCTCCATTTGTGTGCATCATCATCTCCGGCGGTCCCGAATGCGCGGTGCCGAACGCCGAAGGGATAAGCATGGTGATACGAACCGTGAACCGTTGTAAGTTGGCGGTATTTAAGGGCAGAACACACGCGATTAGAATCTTGGCCGCTTTGGCCGGACAGGGAAATGGAACGCTTAATGCCGGAACAGAAGAAAAACCCATCAAATTTGATACATTCGTTTGCATTCGTTCTCTTCTGGTTGGCTTTTTGTGCATGTCCAGTGAACTGTAGCGCTACAAAATAGTGCTTAAATCGTTGCTTTTTCCTTCCAATCGCATACGTTGCGTGCTGCGCTCGTGTTGGGCAGATAGAAGTAAAACGATTAACACACCTCAAATCCCGGCATATGGTCTCATCCTTCCGGAACCGTTCCTTTCTGTTCCAAAAACCCCCTTTTGTGCTTCTCTGTGCCAGCGTCGCATTATGAACCTCTTTCATTCTTTGGGATTTGGCCCTGGGTCGGAGCCGGCAATAGGATTTCCTTTGGAAAGGTAATATCGTGGCATTAGGCAGGCTTTGAGTGAGCTTTTTGTGAAACCGTTTCTCTTTTTCCTTTTGCGGCGTGTTATTTTTTTCTTCTTCTCTTTTTCGGATGGTTTGGACACTTTGCACAGTGGTGACACCTTTCTGAATGCCATCTGATGGGGTACAGCCTCTATCCCACCCACCCACGCACGCATACAAGGCGCATGCTGCATTGAGTTGTCGCTAAGCCGTCTTTTATTGGCAGTCATTGGCGATTAGTCGCAGGATTTTTGTATGAGCAGATTATACGATTGTTGTGCAGTGACCACAAAGAAAGCTTTCGAGAGAGAGAGAGAGAGAGAGAAAGGGAGAGAAGGAGAGAGAGAGGGAGAGAGAGAGAGAGAGAGAGAGAGGGAGAGAGAGAGAGAGAAGGTATTAAATGCTCATTTGGCCATCGCTTAATGGTTGGATGGAATTGGAAGGGAGGGAAAGGGAGGGAAGGCACAAACAAGACGAAATGTCGACTAGAGGGTTAGATTGGATGTGCGTTAGGGGTGGTTATTTTGTGAATCACAAAATTCACAAACAAAATACATAAACGTGCAGTTGTGTCAACAAATAGTTTAAACATAAATTCCTAACGTGTGAAGCCTTTTGCTTAAGATGCATAACTTTATGACAACTATGATTTAAAATTGCAAAAGGAAATTCCAGACAATTAGAGAAGATAACAATAACAGAAGGGAACAAATACGCCAGGAATGCCACAACACTTTTGCTGTCTGTTGTTGTTGTTGAACAGTAATAAAAGCAAGCAAAAAAGCGCGGACCCACAACACAACAAAACGGAGGTGGAAAAGTTAATAGCAAAAAAAAACGGCACGTTTAATAAAAAACATTAAAAAAAAACAAGAACAAACCAAACGCAAAGAAGGAAACGAAGAAAGAATGCATATCGTACAGGAAAAAAAGAAGGCATAATAAAAAAAAACGCGTGCTAGAGCTTAAAAGAGGCAGAACGGAAAAGATTAAAAGCTAAACGGAACACAACAGAAAAGGGAAGCCGATAAGACTGGAAAACTATCACGAAAAAGGAGCAAAAAAACAGGGGAAAAAGAAAAGTAAAACAAGAAAAAAAAACTGCTTACAAAACAAAAGTGGGAAAAATGCGCAAGTGCACAAGTGACGGACGTGTAACAAAAGTGAAAAAGACCAACATAAAAAAACTACAGTAAAACGAAACGAGAAGAACGAAGAAAAAAAAAGAAAAAAAAGAGAAAGAGAGAGAAATGCAAACGTAGAACAGGAGTGCAAGGAAGTGGAAAAGTGGCAGCAGCAACAAAAAAAAAAGGTGGAAACGTACACCGGCGCGGCCAATTCCCTGGGCAGGCGTTGCCGCCACCGTAGGTGTGCGATGCGGTGTTAAAAAGAATTAAGTTATTTGGGCCCTCTCTCTCGCTTTTTTTTTTGCTTTTTTAAAGTGAGGAAAATAACACCCATAAACATTTAACGATTGCTTTTTCGCCTTATTGTTTAGCCTTGTTCTCGGTGGCCGGAGCGTCGGGCATCAGCTTGTACATCTCGTGTGTGCTTTTCAATTCCTCCGCGCTGGAGCTTTCCCTCCCAGGGCGTTGAAGGAGCTTGAATCCTTGGAAGGGATGGAGGGGATGGAGAAAGAGGGGGAGGGGGGGAGAGAGGCATGGATAGTCAACGGGTAGCGGGAGCGAAGCTGAAGAGGAGCTGCATCTTTGGTCTTTGGTGCTTGGCCTTTGGAGTGTGCATTGTTGCGATTGTGCTGTGCTGCCTCTTGACATTGGGTGCACCATTCATGGGCGATGGTAAGGCATCGCGGGTATATTGGTTTGAAGAGAACCTCTTTTGGCGCTACGGAACACCAATCATACACCGTGGATGGTTGCCACTTCTGGCCGACGATGACGCGTTCTCGGTGCGTGCAGGATCACCGTGTGTTTTTGTGTGTTTTCTCCGCGTTTCGACACGTGGTGGTCGGTTCGATTCCGATGATGTTCTCTTTCTCTTTCGCTATGCGTGCGTGTACAAATGAAGGCAGTTCAAGGCGACCACACACCCCTTTTCCCCCACATCCATTGGATGCATTTAATTAAAAAACATATATAATAATAATAAACTTTGCCGTGTGGATTTTTGCCACAAAAGAAACACGCATGCACGCACGCACGCGCTTCCTTTCTCCCGTACGGAATGTCCTCGGGGTGGTCCCTTTCCCACGGTGTGGCATTCTCGCTTTCTGGCTTCATTTGACGCGTTGATTAGTTTTGAGCAATTTAGGAAGCAGAACCGAAAACAGCAAAAACAAAAACCCGTCTCAAACGAACCCTTTTTTTTTGTTCGATGCGATGTGTCTGCCTTGCGTCGGTTCTGCGCGCTAGATTGACGTAGGGTGGCACTTTGGCGTGGCTGCCGCATCATGACCGACCTTCCTGTTGCGGGGATGACTTTATTAGATGCATCGTGAAGTGCGCTTCAGAGGCAGAAGGATTGCTTTGTTCCTTGTGCCACTCGTCTTGGGCGGCTGTAGTGTGTCCGCACACACATAAGCTCGTATGCATCTTACACGGCTCCAGCCTTAACGGCTCAATTCAGTGGGTCATCGAGCAACGATCGAGTGCTGGCAATTATAAAGCTTAGAAAATAATTAAATTCTTTACCTTTACACGTTTCACGGTGCATTGTTCTGTGGACGACAAAAGCATGGGAGTAGCAACAGTATACTGTAAGGGTTTGTTGAGGCAAGTCCTTACACGGCAGAAGCTTTTAAACCATTTCATACGAAAAAAAAATACAAGTGATGGAAAGGGTGGAAACATATCTCAGCTCAGCTTAAAACGCGTGGGAAACTATGTATTTTTTAAAAAATTAAGCTTTTCAATAACCAATCCAAAGCTAATGATTCGGTGTATCTTAAACTCAAAGCTCAAAGTGCAGTCGTGCGAAGGAACATTATTGTACGCCAATGGGCCGAAAAGTGGGAAATAAAAGGTACGGCAACACCGTACCAGGAGATGATCCCAGTTTACGATCTTATGGCGCCAAATGAAATCCGAAACCCAATCATAAACTGCCGATCGAAAATTGGATAACCGATCGATCGAATATGAACCGAAGAAGCAAAGCAAAGGTGAAAGACAAAGAGAAAGAGAGAGAGAGAGACAAAGAGAGAGATATATATGGTTAGGAATATGGAGTTGGTTCGTTTCAGGCAGGGTACTCCAGCCAACCAGACGTACAGAGATACATATTTTCGATTTCAGGGGCACGATCATCAAAAAGGCAAGATCGGAATGATATTTTATCACTGATCCATTTATCATGGGCGACCTTTTACATGCAATGCTATTAGTTATACCATATTATATCGGTACGGTTTATCTGTTTTTTTGTTTTGATTTTTTTGTTGTTGTGTGTAAGTGAACGGTGCCGAAAGCTTTTTGTCCACATTTGTCCAGTTCACCTCTTTACGATTGGAAAAAATCTTGAGCTTTTATTATAATGTTTTTAAGGTGCTTAAAGTTATTAAATTTAACTGTGGAAAAATTTATTGTCTTGCTCAATAGATCGTAGCAATAAAAGATAATAAAACTTCCTTAATGATGTTTTTGAGCCCATCAACGAGAAATAGCCTTTAAAAGAAACGTTAAACAACGAATAAAATCACATTGTTAGAATAAACTTACTAGAACATTTTAAAAGCATTTAAATCAGAACCTTACAGCTTTTAACCGAACGCCTTTAAGAGCCTCAAATCAAAGTTAATAGTATGGTTAAAGAGTAATATCTTATGCAATAAATTACTCACTGACAGTTTAACCCTCAGCAGTAACGCTAATTGAAGCGATTTAATTGATATTTTATGAATAACTTCGCTAAAAAATGAGACAAAATAATCGTTACCTCGCTAATGATGATCGACATGTCCTTGTGCTGTTGAGCCGAATAATGGCTCTAATGATGATCAAAATATGTTCCGCCATATCCGCCATTTCCGGCAACGTGCCACGGCAATGCTTAAATTATAGTGGCTCCTCCATTTAGCGGTATTAATATCAACTTCATTGAAGACGACACCAGCAGCAGCAGTCCCTCACAAAGAGGGTGCGCGACAGAAGAGCAAAAACAAAAACAAAAAATGCCGATTTAAAGCACACGATCGCCCTGTCGTGTGGGTACGCTCCTGGCTATGTTTTAAAGGACGTATCAGATAACATGTTCCGTCTGTCGGCATCATTGCGTGCGGTGGAATTATCCCTCAACAGGGGCGAAAAAAAAACGAACTCCGTCTGTGGGAAGCAGGGTGAAGCAGCATCAATGAATGATTTTGATGTTTCCATCTGTGCCAATTAGCTTAAGCTAATACTTTACGCACAGCTCCCTGACACACTTCGCGGTGGTTGTGTTTTTTGTTGCTGCTGCTGCTGCTGCTGCTCGCAATCTGTATGATTTCGTTGCTGTTGTCATCGAGCTTTGTCTTATGGCTTTGCTGCTTTTATGTTGTCACGATGCCGTGATCGTGGTCAATGGTTATCCTTCGTGCCGGTCGTTCGTTTGAAAGTGTTTTTTTTTGTTGTTACTCCCTTGTTTGCTTGCCGATGTCGTTTAAGTTTTTTCTTCGCTCCTACCATCCTTCTGGTATTTATTCCATGGTGTGCTGTATGGTTTTGGCATTTGCGTCTGTTCAAATTAATTAATCGAGTCTTCAAGGAAAAATGTTCCCAAAAAAATAAAAAAGAAAACAAAACAAAGCGTCAAAAAAAATGACACGCATACTTGATTGTCACTTCGACTAGCGCTACTTTACTGCCTGGTAGACCGCTCCGGTACGTACTTGTCCCGGTGGGTGTCTGTTCGGCCGTACGTGCTTTGAATTGTAAATTTCATTTAGTTTTCGGCAGCTCCGGGTGGACGTAACGCAGTGGCATGCGGCTTACGGGTGTTGTCAACTCATCATTGTCAATTTCGCCGGTTTGGCGGGTTTGTCACTTTGTGCGCTGGCTTTATTTATTTTCCACTGGGTTTAGCTTACCACCCGGTGTATTGTATATAAATATACGAACTTTTATATGTGTACAGCGTTTTACTTTGGACCGGTTGCATCTTCCGTCGGCACTGGTACGGTCGTCCCACCGACGAGACCTATCCCGGGGTTGTTGGATGAAAAATGGCGGCAACTGGTTTGCTGTCATGTTAAACACATGTCGCGATGCGCAGATGCGTACTATCGCGATCGTGGCCACCGTAACTCGCGGTGGCACGCTACCGAAAATTAACGTAATAAGAAAAAAAAATACACACACATAAATGCGCTAAAGCAAAAAACAAAAAAGAAAACAAAAGCGATTGCAAGAAGCAAAGCAAAACAAAAAAACATCAAAAGTTTACGTCAATTGTGGATCGGACAGATCGGAGTCCCCGGGGGGGGGGGGGGGGGGGAAGAGGAGGGGGCGGATGGGGCCCGAGATTCCTGACGGGCAGGGCGGTGGGGACACAAAAGCGATAAGTCAATATTTTACCTCGCGACTACCACTGGTGGCCGTGGTAACGTGAGAACGTGTCGTGGCGGGATGCTTAAGCACCCGGATTTCGTGTGCATTTCGCGCTTTGCAAGATGAATGTGATGGCCGTACGGCTGGTGGCATCAAATTCCACGGGCGCTTCTACTTCGGGGCCAGTAACTACACGGCAAAAAGCAAAATTCCAAATTCCCTACCAAGTTCCTCCCCCGTGCGGGAGTCACGGATATTGTGATGTCAAACTGTCTTGAAGATATTTTTTTGTGTAAGGGTTTTTTGTTGCTTGTTGTTCAAGGCATGCTTGGACAAGTGTCTGATTAAGGGGTTTCATTTTTCGTGTGTTTGTGTGTTTTGTCTCTGATCCTCGTTGGGATCAGTGTCGTTGGGCGAACATTCGAATTTCATGTTTGTGAATGTGATTGGATAAGAGAGATCCAAAGAACGGAAGAATTCTTCACATCGCATGACGGCAACGACGAACATCGATACATCAATTCCTATAAATTCCAGTAGAACATTCCTGACCCACCGCGTTGCGTATCGCTCTTAAGCCTTCTGACGGCAGCACGATCATCGGGGGCTCGCAACTGCTTTGCGATGCGAATTCTTCCCAAATGGAGTTCCTGCCTGCCACAATATTTTCGGTGAATGATAAATAATGTTCACCATCCGTTGGGCGACGACTTCGTCAATTATCCTGCTGGACGTTGGATTTGTGACGGCAGCATGTCCAGGGATCGCAAGCAATGTTAGCATTGGCGTCAGTGATGTGCGCTACTCGCGTATCAGGGTGGTCTACGTTCGATACATGGCGCAAGAACCAGGAACCAGCTGGATGCGAAATCATCTGCCTGCATGCTGGACATTTCGCAAACCAAACTGCAACAAACAATAAGCTCTTTAGCGTTTGATTTGTAGCTTCGAAACAATTCCCTGAACCCGACCTCACAAGGAAATGCTTTTCTCCTTTTCACTTTCTCTGCCAGGACTGCCTATTTTTCTTATTACAACCCAACATTTTACAATCGTTGGCGTTAATTTCTTTCTACTTTCACGCACGCGCCCATTGGTTTTCGTCTTCCTTTGCGATGGTACCCCTTGGGCACCAGATGACACTTTCCATTATTGTCTTTGCTCACTGTTGGAAAGGTGGAAAAAATGGCCCTTGCGAGATCGTCCAGCTTTCGACAGCGGATTGCCTCACCTGGAGAAGCCGTGCTGGGTCGGAACTTGAAAGCGACGACGCTCGGGTGGGGGCGCATTTGTTTCCGTTAGCCTTGGTGTGTGAGACAATGTCCGGAGCAATGTGGAAAATCAATCGTATCAGGCGACAGAGAAAATAAGTTCGACGCACAACATGCTCTAGAACAATAACGATCTCCGTCTGTCCACCGCGGGCCTATCACGGCTTAGTTGTGTCTGTGTGTGTCGCAATCCCGCTTCCACGGGGGGTAGAATGCGGTTCCCCGTACGGGAAGGTTGGAGTGGAAGGTGGAAGATGGTCCGCGTGTATGGGCGGACGGACAAAGAACAGTTACGGTGAAGCATAATCGACAGGCAATGCCCACTCAGAACTCAGCACCCGGTCGCTGGAACATTTTTGGTAGGAACCTGACCCGAAGATCAGCAGGAGACAATGTTTCGTCCAATTCTACCAATTACCGATGCAGGCCAGCCTTTCTGAAGGGTCCGACAGCACAACACACACGCACACACATACACAGTTCCATTGATCGGTCACACGTGTAGGCAGGGCAGGGATATGGAGATGGATGCACATGCATTCCTGGTGTGCTTTCTCCTCCTACCCTTGCCACCCACCCAGCCTCTTGGTGGGTTTTTGCTCTCTTCCGCACCTGCTTCTCCGGCCTGCTCCGGCGATGTCTGCATCCGAACCGTCTCCGAGGCCGTCGGTATGTGCGCACCGGGAGAAAGTTGTCAACCCGCCAGGGCCCAGAAGAGAAGATTCAAAGCGTGAAGGTGTTTTTTTTTTTCGGGGCCTGTTTCGTTGGCATGGTTAAAACTTTGGAACGCATCCAGAGAAAAAAAAAGATGGTTCCCAGGTATATTATGATATGGGCTCCGGCATGGAATGGTCGAGCGTAGGGCGTTTATCCCAAAAAATCAATGTGTGGGCGAATTGGAGATGAGATGCGCACGGTGTGAGATGGTGGCAAGCGGAGACGGGTAAGATGAGTGAAAGGAAAACGTGTAGGTGTGCACATTGTTTCTGTGTTAGTGCGTGTGTTTTAGCCACACTTCGACGAAGCAGTTCGACAAACAGTTCCAGCCCCGAACAACGTGCGGCTCGCGAGTACCAAACGTATAATGACCCGTACGGGACGGAAACACGTACGTACGAAAGATCCCAAATGTGCACTCTCCCGGGGGATTTTCCGCATCAAGGCTGTTGTGTACCGCGCTGGGTGAGATAAACANCAAGATGAGTGAAAGGAAAACGTGTAGGTGTGCACATTGTTTCTGTGTTAGTGCGTGTGTTTTAGCCACACTTCGACGAAGCAGTTCGACAAACAGTTCCAGCCCCGAACAACGTGCGGCTCGCGAGTACCAAACGTATAATGACCCGTACGGGACGGAAACACGTACGTACGAAAGATCCCAAATGTGCACTCTCCCGGGGGATTTTCCGCATCAAGGCTGTTGTGTACCGCGCTGGGTGAGATAAACACCGAGTGTTTATAGTGCTAGCCGAGGACATGCCGTGCTAGAAAGCCACGGACGGAACCCAAACCAGCCGCCGTCGCGGCAAATGTCAAAGAAGATGTCAGCGTCATCGTCGGGGATAGGGAGGATGGGATTCGTGTTTTTTTTTTTGCGGAGATTAATGCCCGATGATAAATTGATGGCAAATTGACTTTCAACGTCTGACAACAGGGGAGCAGAGAGTGAGAGAAGCGGCGGCTGCAGAAAAGGAGCAGACCGATTCTGACTGTGCCTACCTGGAGTGGAGTTCCACCGGCAAGCTAATCCGACGTGTCGAAGGGCGTCCAGAAGCGCCCCGGACTCTGGCGTAAGTGCGGCGCAAGAACGACGTGGAAGCCGGTCCTCGCCGGGTAAATGGATTAAGATGCCGGCTGGATGTAATGAGGCCTGCCGCTATCGGCAAGTGCCGCTGTCAGGTTTTATGTGTGGAACACCCGAGATATCTCCCGTGTTGGACATGAGCACATGACTTTAAGCAAGATTGTGCATCCAGGATGGAGTGCAGTTTTGCAGGCTGTTTACTACCGGCTGTGCAATGACTAAGAATGGGTGCACTTTAAGCTCGTCTCATCCGGAGAGTTGTTTATAGGTTGGATGGAAGAAGAAAACGATCGTATGAGGCGTTTTGATCGTTTAGATTTAAATTGACGCAATGTTTGCTACATAAATTCTTGCATGATGAATGCATGGGAAAAACTGGCTGAATGCAAATACTGCTTGTTGCTGGTGACGTTAGATTCGCACAAGAAAACTGTTTCGCAAAGAAACTTTGCTCCTGGTGAGTGTTACACACAGGAGCAGTAATTCCAATAATTGGATTGAATAGAGTTTATATTATTTAAGTTTTCTATCGGAGTCTTATGAATATTTACGAGTACTCTCTGATGATTTGTCAAAAGCCGTCTAAAGTACAAAATATTATGAAAAAGATATTAGAATCGAAATATCAGTTATAAAAGGATATCTGTTCATAAGTTCTCGAGAAATTCTGAGAACTGATTTGCATTTGACTTTCAGAGAAGGCTAAATCCCTATATGTCTGTATCTCTATATGTTGCAATTTATACCAAATCTTCCTGAGACTGTGAGCTCCAAGAGTGTGTCTATCCGGAAATTGTAAATGATTGAAATCAATAAATCTTTAGTGCCCTTTAGCCTTCTTATTGGTCGACTCGAATGACATGGAAGGACGTGAAAAATTACCATCACTTGACGTTGACGTGAGGTTCCTCCGTACCTCTGTAAAATCACCGTCCGTCCGGTGATCTATCTTTTAAAGGTTGCGGTTTAAAACCTCAGAAGCAACCTTGAAGCACGCCCCGGTGCGGAACATGCAGCAAATAGAGTACTATCTAGTGCATCAGAAACACCAGCAGCAGCAGGAGCCAGGACATTAAAAGGTCTGGGAATACGGTTCAGAACGCACACACACATCCCATTAATTCTCCTAATGAGCTCACCAGTTGGAAGCCAATTTGTTGTTGCTGTATTTGTCTTCCGCCCGGTGCTGATGCCGCTGCGGAACCGTTGGAAAACCTACCAATGTCCTGGCGAACCAGTCAAAAAAAAAAAAAGGGTCGCCGTCGTCGCTCAATCGCCCGCACCGACAGCGGTGGCCATCGAAGTTCGGCAATTGTGTATAGCCGGGGGTTTTTGTCCCCCGAGATCCGCATCCATTCTCCCGAGGTCCGGGGCTTATCTGCGTAAAATTCCTCGAATATGTGAGGAAAACAACAAAACACAATAAGAACAAAAGCATTTTCCTTCATTAGGGCCCAAACCATTAACACATGGTCGTCCCTTCACTTTTGTGCCGTTGGGATATGTATTTAACCGTGTGTGTGTGTGTGCTCTTACCTTTGCCCTTTCATCCCCTATCGCTGTGCCACTATCAACACCACCCGTTGACGGAAGCGGATTTCGAAATCGGATTTCACCTTCCACGCCAGCAGCTGCCAAATGTGGGGGATGATGACAATTGTACTGCAATTAGTACCGGCGCAGGGAATGATGTATTGTTTTATTTATCGGCTTCTACGCCAGCCAAACTTCCACGAAACGCTGCTTCCCTGCTGCTGCTGCTGCTGTCGGCATTTTTCCACCGACCGGCGGTATCGGTTGCATCATACCCGGGGAATACGGGCCTTTTGTGAAGATTTATTTTCAACTTTGATCATCGATTGCGATACGGCGCCTGCGATCGGTGTCCGATATTGGTCGGTTTATAATTAAGTCAAGGATGATTATGGAAACATATGTTTGACCACCAATAAATTAGCCATTGTTCGAATGTAGACAAACAGAACAAAAAAATCCCGATTGTCGGAGATAGTTCCCTGGAATTTGTGACGATGCAATCGGACGGAGCGAAATTATTAAATCATCATCGCACACTGCTTACAGCACACGGAAAGCTACATTTTATATTATAATTTATTACCATTCTACCTGCTTAATATTGCATGTTTTAATTAAAGCAAGAAAAGTATTCGCTAATGAAGTAACACAAGAAGGATCCGGTCTATGAGTTCAGTAAACATTAATATAAATTTTCATTAAATTTTTAAAACAATTTTCTTGTCCCTAATCTCTAAACTCCCCAGTGAAGCCTGTTTAATGTTTTTAGGCGTAAGCAAGAATGGGACCATTGTTTAAATTTTCCACCAAACAGATGTTATGTTTTAGCTGCTGATCTGGGCAAAATTGCGTCCTTTTTTTACATAGAATACTTTACCATTGCGCAACAACAAGGGAGCCACCGATGGAATATTTATCCGTAAAACAGAAGGAACGGATCTAGTTTATCGCAAGCAAATTGGATTTTAAACGCTCACCCGGAGCGGTTGCAGAAACTGTTTTTCAACTGTCGTTCTCGCCCTCGCGACTGGTTGTATCCCAGCCTGCTTTGGGACGGAAAATTTGATGTACAGTGACGAAAGCCCGAAATGTTGTTTTCCCTCTTCCCAGACGCGCTGAAAATGTTGGCAACATCGCACCAAAAGGCCACGGTGCCGGCGGAAATTACGTTTCCCGTTCCGGGAAATGAGTGAAAATATCAAACTAACGGTTGCAGGTGACGGTTGCGCTTCGCGCTTTCTCGCCAACGCGGGTTCATTTGTTTGTCCGCCGGATTTAAGAGGATGGGCGCGCGTGTGTTTGAGTATGTTTGTAAACGACAAAGCGCTTATCACGATGGAAGTGAATGTTTTTCGCTTTGCCTGCACCGATTTGGAACGGTCAGCATTATTTCCGGTTTTCCCTCCGCTTTTTTTTGCCTCGGTGCCTTTTGGTTGCACAGCAAGGCGCAAACGTTAGGTAAACCTTTTAATGCCCATGCCGATATTCAACTTGGGTTTGAAAAAATAAAGCTGTTCCTGTGGTATCGTCACAGGAAGA
>STHB01000010.1:17888794-17915555 GCA_018908115.1 Anopheles rivulorum
TCGTGCAAATGCATAAAAGTTATTATCGTCGATCACTAATGCTACAATACTTATGTCACGTTTAGCATCTATTAGCATATCAATCATTCAGCCCACTAGTGGAACCGTTAAAAGCTCCTCTTTACGGTGCATTAATTTTCAACCCTTCGCAATCACCATCACCATTGATCACGGTGACTTTTGCACGGTCGGGTTCCCCATTTACCAGTGTTCGGCTGAGGACAACGTGTGGACCTGTTCGAGGTGAGCACCTCCTATTCAGCAATGTCTAAATTTCAACCATCCGATCATTCGCCAGCGTGCCCGATTGCTGGGGAGGGTGAAAAATCAATTTTGTTTTATACTTTTTAACGATCGCCGTTAGGTGGACGGAATCATTGACAGTACGCGGATAGTCACTCGCGCAACGTTGAAGTTATGCTGTTGCAAGGGGTGTATCGGGAACGGACGTGAAGAGTAAGGCGGACATTTGCTAATGTTAGCTTGAAGGTTTTTCTTCACTTCTCTCTCTCTCTCTCTCTCTCTCTCTCTCTCGGTCAAGTGACGAATGAGAATGGGGTGTGAATGTTGACAGTAATTATTAATTTCATTAAATAGGCATAAAATTAACGAGCAGGGACATTTCTCATGCGCCAATGTTTGCAGCGTGCATTGAGTTTGGGGTTGGAGTAGCGCGATTGCAAAAGCTAAACATTCTGGGCATTGCACACCAATTAACTCAAAATGAAGACATTTGTAACTGAAACCCATAAACAAACATCAAAATGTTATGAAAAAAAAACTAATTAAATGTATTAGAATGTCCGTATCGTGCGAAGTTGCTGCTACGGTCTCGAAACCGCGCTTCGAGGTCATAGGTATCGTAATGCAAGACGTAAACACGGCTGACGAAATTGTTTCTCCGTGATTCGGTGAAGGAAAGCTCAACGGCGAACGCTAAACTGAGATGAAGCTCCAGATAAAGAAGGGCTTAAAACTGTTCGCGGGAAACCAGGCCCGGGAGTGAACAAAACAACAAGTACGCATAACAAAACAAAAGGAAACGAGGGAATAGAAACGGCGTTGTGGTAGCACCGGGAAACGGCGACCGCATCATCAACATCATCGTCAGCAGCATAAAAGAAGGTTTGAAGCCGACAGCAGCAGCAACCACAGCAGCCACAGCAAGCAACAACAACAACTGCACAAAGAATGTGAAATGTAAATAACACCATATCGCACACAGCGCAAAGGTTTCGGTGCCGGGTTGCGTGCGGTGCGGCGAAAGCATCGACGAGAGTTGCGCGGACAAGCGCAACCATGGCAGGTCTCGCGGTGAAAACGCCAAACAATTTAGTGGAAGCTTTTGAAGGCTTGGAATGGATGGAAAACCCGAGGAACACGTCTAGGTCTATTGAACACACATCTTTTCTTTTCTCGCTCAAGATGTCCTTCTTCACCTTTACTGCCACGGTCATGTCATGTTCCTTGGCAGGGTCTTCTTCAGCTGCATTTCTGTACAGGTTTCGTCTGCTATGGGTCAGCATTTTTGGTCGCCCTTGGTAGCTTTATGGCATAGACACATAGTGTTCGACGAAAACTTGTGCATATGATACTTTCCAGGTGATATCTTTATGTAAAATAGTGTACATATTGTGTAATTGGCCCAAACGAACTTCGCTTATCAACTTGATGTTCTAGTGCGAACAAGTGCTCAGGAACTCCCTGTACCACAAATCCATTACCAAGACTTCCCCATCGGGATTGAGAGAGAAAGAGAGAGAGAGAGACAGAGAGAGAGAGAGAAAGAGAGAGAGAGAAACAGAGTGCTTTAGTTTAGTTCTTCACTCCGGTCGGGTCTGTTCGACGACTTACCTATTAACACTTGAACCTCCGCAAACTCAACATTCGGTTGGGTGGCTTCAACATCTTTAAAGCTGCACATTTTAATAGCTCGACAGACAGAGGAGTCTGAAGAAACAGAGCTCCCGGCAACAGTGGAAGGCGCTTTCATGCCACCTTGTTATGTTTGCAATGCACGCTTTTGTACAAAACACCACAGACTTGAGCATCTTGAGCAGCGAAAAGTTTTGATGTCTGCAACACTCGTTGACTCGTTACAACAGCAGCCGCCGGTGGAAAGTGATGTTTGATTATCTCTCTGTCTAGCGCTTCGAGTGCACCATATCTATCTACCATTACTAGTGTGACTCCCTGCGCAATGTTTGCTACGTGTGTGTCCTTTAACCTTCTACAAATCCGCTGAAGTGTTGGTTCTAGTTGCTTTCGTGCTAAACTTTTTACCTTTCCATTTCACACTCGCGTCCCAGTGCCTGGTTTGTGCCTAATTTGTTAGCCTCTTGATGTTTCAGCATCTCCGATACGTTCTTCTTCTTCTTCGAAACAGGGCAAAGTTACGGATAAGGTTTTGCACTTTGCACGTTTGCTGCTCTTTGTCAGAAAATGCCACCAACTGAGACATTGGGAAGAAGAAGAAAAGGAAAAAGAAGAAGAAGAAGAAGAAGAAGAACACCTTCAACCTTCGCACGGCAGTGCGGCGAGTGGACGAGTGTCCTTGCTGTCGGCAAAAAGAGCAGAACACATCGCCCGGACAGCCATCTATGTTGTCTTGCCTTGCAAAGTGTACACATTCCGTAACATTTCCACCGTATCGCTTCTCATCTTTAGCGTCTCTTTGTTTTCTTTTTTCTTCCTGCGCTGACGAATGCCTTCATTTGCTTTTCCCGTAAGGTGAGTCTTGCACTTTTGAAGCAATTTTATGAAACTTGTTATGTTTTTACCTTTTTTTGTTCACTGCACCTCTCCTTATGTGCGTGTGTGTATTTTCCCAACCTTTTGTCTGTTGACTTTAGAACAATCTAACCAAATTACGCCCGGTTTGCCGTCTCGGAAGTGTGTGTGTGTGGCCCCCTTTTTTGGTCTTACGAACCTTCCCGGCTTGTTGGCTGTGCCATTCCCAGCGTGCAACGAGCCGCGCAACGCTTTGGGAGTGTGAATTTTTCACCTACCAGCTCTATATATTCCGGCGTTTCGGTTTCGGTTGGGTTTTCGCCCTCAGAAACCTCGCCTTCTCGACGGAGGAGTAGGCCAGCGTGTAGGAGTGTGTAAACACACATTTGGCACTTGTCCGAAGTGGCTAGACCAGCGTCGGCATTCGGCGCAACCCACGATAATGATGTATTGCCGTTTTTTCGCCCCCCGGTTCCTGTCCCTGTTGGGTAAGGTGCCTCAGCTGCGTTACGTCGATCGGTCGTCACTCACCCAGCTCCAGGGTTAGTTTTTTTTGGGTTTTGTTTGGGGTGTTCGTTCGTTAGGGGTCTTTCAAAGATAATATTTACCCACGGTAAATGAGGAATGATGGAATCTTCGTCTTGGAAGAGTCCGTGGACCGGGTTTTGGAAGAAGCGTACCGTTCGTTGTTTTAAGACATTCGCCCTAAAATCTCTCCCGGAGTTGTTCCGAGAAGGAGTGCAAAAAACGAAACCAAAAAATGGAAGATCCTTACACGGTCTAGTGAGAAGTGTTATTAAACCAAATCGAGACAAAGCAAGATGCGAGTGCGCGAAAAATAAAAAAAAACGCCAAACAAAACAAAACACAAATGCAGTCAAAGACGCACGCAAGTTTGCAAAAGACACAACACGGCGCGAAAGGTGTGCGAGGGCGTCGACCAAAAAGTAAGGGCGAAAGATAAGGTGGCTCTCGCGTGCTCATTAGGATGGTGTTTTGGACGTGTTTTGGAAGGGAATGCGCCAGGTTTTGTTGACGTCTGCACACAAACCATGCTGTATTTGCCATCAATTATGGCGGTGGATACGATTGTTTGCCCAAGTTTACCCGGAACCGTGCAATATTTGGATCTAATTTGAAGATGTTTAATGCTGATTAAATAAGTTAAACTTTTTTGTTTAAAAACAAAGTGCTGCTAATAAGCGGACAAAGCATAACATGTTCGCTGGTTCAGGGTGCGAATTCCATCTCGTTGGTGATTTTTGAAGCTGCTGCAAAGTGATTCTTTTCGGAGATCCTCTACCACACACTGGCCGATACTCTCCTTAGCCGCATCGTAACCGCCGGTGGGTGTCCCTAAAGCCCTGAGCAGCAATTTTCGCCATTGCGTCTCGCTGCACAAGTATCATCGTGCTCAATTATTACCCCGAAGCCGTTCCGCTTGTTAGTCGGGTCGGGAATCCGGTAAGTCACAAAAAAGTGCACCCCAAAACGAAAAAATGGAAAAAACCATCTGAATAGCCCTTTAACTTCCCTCTCCATACCGAAACTGGTGGGAATATCGTCCGAGAACCCTTGTGTGTAACCTTCCGTTTCTTTCTCTCTCTCTCTCTCTTTCTCCCTCTCTCTCTCTCTGTGGTGAGCCACAGATTTGGCGTCACGACATATGAATTTTCCCGCTTATAATCGAAATATGAATTTCCCAACACTTTGGGCTCTCGGGGTGTGGATACGCGGATCGTCCACCCAAAAAAAAGAAGGGCGGACCGGCGGTGCTGGTGTGCTGCCTTCGTAAAATACGAGTGCGGATTATTACGATTGAATATGCCTTCCAGGTGTGTAAACGTGTGGTACGTTACCATATTTACCGTGTGCGGATTGAAAGGGTGTGGTGATAAAAGAAACGAGGTTGAATAAAAGTGGGATCAATAACAGAGAGATGAAGGTAAGCCATCCCGGGCCGAATGTGTTCTTCTCCTTCTCGTACATTACGGCGAAAAGGATCGCGTGAACCATGCCGGTACCATGGATGGGGTCGCGTCAGTAGCATGTCAAGAGGTGCAAGATGTTTAACTCTCGGCTGGATTGTTCTCTCTCTCTCCTTCTCTCCTCCCCTGCTACCACAGGTCCCGGCCAGGTCGGAGTGCGGCTGTAGAGTGTATTATTTCGCTGCCCTTTTTTTATTATTATTAATCTCCCGTGTACGCGTTCCTCGTGCGCCTTGCTTCGACGCAGCCAACTTCTCCGGGGAGCTTCAACGTTGGGAAGAATTGTTGTCGGCCCCGGCTAACCGGCCCCCTTTTGATAACGATCTCATCTTTAGCCCGCATGTCGTACTTCCGCCTACGATTTCTCACACTCAGCACCCCGGTGCCGGCAAGCCGGCTGTTACAAGGGGTTCTGTTTAAAAACGAATGAAAATTCTCACCTTTTCAAAAACCCTGATCCATGTCCAAATCCATGTAGTGCCCGCCCGCAATGTAGCCCGCGATGCATGTAAATGCCCCGTTGCGCTTCACGATTACACACCCGGCGGTGGTGTGGTTCATTCCGAATAGCCCGAACCGAAGCCATTGTTCGTGCGGTGGTTCGGAATGCACACCGTCGTTCGAACGAGCAACATCCTAACAACATCACACACTACCGTGCCCGTGTGTGTATGGGGTTGCAGGTGCCAATCATTGGAAATTGAAAATTAAAGAAACAATCCGCCGTTGAAGCGCGCAACGTGCCGGGAAGTGTGCGCGCGCACGACCTCATCGGTGGGCAGGTTCGGGCCTGCGAGATCGATCAAGCATTTCGTCAGCAGTTAGGAAGTGAGATCATGTTTTGTACCGGGCTCGTGTGAGCTCGTTTGTGATCAGGAAACGAATGAAATGCAGAATAATAAGCTGTTTCATTGTAGGGATGTGTACGTACAGTAGAGTCTCATACTAAAGTGAGTCTCATACAATATCAAAAGAATTTGGTTTCATTACCATCAATCAATGAAAACGAAAGGCAAGCGAAAACGCATCGATTACCGAATTTGAATGGTTTATTCCTTCGTTCATGTACAGTTCATTTAGTTCATCTATAGTACAAGTGTTGCATTTATTTCCATCATTTCCTATTATCCGGTTTGTTGATAGTTCTGGGTTGATTTCTTGCTATAAAATATTCCAACTAATGCTATAAATTATTTATTTTACCGAATAACCGCTCGCAAAAAAAAGGGAAACAATCGATACAGCTGGTTCATGTGCTCAAAAATGCAATAAAATAAGCAATTATTACATAAACCGGTAGAAGAAAAAAAAAAACCAGCCAGTATTTCTAATCACCAACACGATTTATTCTGATTGAGCAATCGAAAATGGGGTACAGCAAACATCCGATACGGTCACCGCTTGCAACACTGCAACACTGCAGTGCGTTAAGTGTATCCGGATCTTAGCTGATAAGAGGGCGTATCGTGGCGCTCGTGCACCCCACACCTCCCTCCACCCACCCCCACCCCTTCCATCGCTGGTTCTTCTTTTTCTTTTCTCTTTTTTGTTGTTGTTCTTGCTGCAAACCAAATGCACCCCAAGTGCGCCCGCACACGGTAGTGGTGCGAAACGGGTGTATACGGGAAAGATTCCATCGAAACCTTCACCGTGCGCGGTTAACGCCTATGCAACGGTGCAACCACGGGCGCAGGCTTTGACTCCTCTTCGTGTGGTTCTCTATGGCTTCATGGGGTCGCACACGGGTAACGTATGATTAATTTTGCCCCGGGTGGATCGGCGTCCAGTGGTCGCACGACACACCCTTCGCCACGTATCCATCCCCCTCCCCCCGACCGTCCCACCAGCGCAGACGAGGCAACGGTGGAGGGCGCACACAGAAGAACTCTATCCGACTCGAATCTCCGAACCCGAAAGTCCGGCCCCGGTGCAGCCGGGTTATTGATCCAAGCGGCACGTGGGGGGAGAGGGGGGAGGAGGGGTGAGTTAGGGTAGCGGACTGGGACTGTGAGGTGGGCACAGTGATCGGTCTTCAGCAGCGGGTCGAGATCGGGTCTCGATGCGGAATGCGTGTTGTCCGACCCCGAGACACTTGTGAGGCGTTTTTTCGAACGGTTTTCCAACAATTCCGGGCCCTCTCTTCGGCACACGGACAGACCCATCACCACCACCCCAGTCACCTCTCCCAGTGGTGCGGCTCTCCTTAAGCGCGTATTACTGTTCTTTTTTTTTGTTGTATTTTGTGTCTCTTCCCCCTTTTAGGCTTCCTCTGTTTGTTCTTCCACATATTATGGTGCGTGGAAGTGGAAACTGGCAGCAAGCAAGAAGTAGATTTGGATATTGGATCTGAGAATGGGAAGGGGTGAGCGGAGGGGGGGGGGGAAGGGAGGGGAAAGGAGGGAAGGTGTATGTGTTGTGTGTCCGGTGCAGACCCATCGGAAAAGGGGTTTGCCCGCGAAGGTGCCGTGGCAGCCCGGGGATGGTTTGGTCCGGGAGCTCCATCACCAAACAGGTGATAATGAAATTACCACACAAAAAGGCTGAGCCGAGCACACATCGAGATGCCCCTTCCTTTCCGGGTTCCCCGTGGGGTTTTGCCAGATCGTAGCCGAGCCGTACCGCCGTACAACCACCACCACCACTACCGTGCGCACAAGCAGATCGATGACGGAGGGAGACCCTGCTGGCCGCAAGTATGGCGCACATCGTCGATATTCGGGGCGTCGGTCCCGGTCACACGGTGTCCGGTCACACGTAAATACCATCGATTTATAAATACACAAAGAGAGAGAGAGAGAGAGAGAGAGACAGAGAGTGAAAGAGAGAGAGACCGGTACATGTGTGTATATACACAGATATGAGCACATCAAACACGGTGCACATCAGAGAACGATGCTACCAACGGGCCGAGCTGGCAGGATGCGAGGCATCGATTTTGGATGCGCACGATCAACAACAACAACAACAAAACCGGGGGAACTGCATTGGAAGGGGGGGGTGGTAGGGTGGCGTTGAAATTCCTGAAATATCTATGAAAATGAAATGGTCATCTTTCATACAAACGCGCGCGCGGCGAACCAGCAACAACTTACTTACTTATTTGCTTATTAGTAGAAGCCGGGTCGACCGACCAACAACAACAACAACAACCACAACGAACAGAACGAAAAAAAAAGCGGTCGACATGTGGCGGGTTGCAGGGTGTGTGTGTTTGTGTGTGTGTGCTGGGGGAGGAAGGGTGTAGACGATAGAAAATCTAGCAGAACGCTTGGTGTGGTACCCGACCGGACCGGTTTTATTACATTTCGATGCGTTCCACCGGGGCTGCCGGTTATCGGTCCGGGATATCGGTCTCTCTTGCTCTTCTATTTTCATTTATCACACCTGTACCCATCCTGTCCTGTCGCCCCTGGCTTCCCCAGGACCCTGGCCGCTTCATTCTCGCTCGCCAAGCTCGGTGTGCCGGTGCAGGTGCTACTGGCTGGAACCTAGTAGATGAGCCCGGTGAGTGGTTCTTTCTGGTGGGGTCCCCAATGATGAGGAGGGGGGGGGGGATATTGGTTAAGCAGCTAGCTGCTATGCCCGATATCTGGAACGTTTAGAACATTTCACCTTCACCATTCGCTCACCGAGGAGTACGGCTGAGCTAGACGGTCGCCGATTAAACCGGGTTGATCGGTCGAGCGCAGTCGTGAAGTCACTCAACACTCGTTTGTCGTTAATCGACTCCCCCCGGGCCGGTGCGCGCTGTGCTGTGTAAATGTGTTCTTAAGTAGACGCACAAGCGTGTTGATGCGGTAATGCAAAGGGTCGCCTAACGCCCATAACCCATAACCAAACAACTTAACTTGTACGAGGGGTGTCATAAAACATTTTGGCAGTTTGCTATTGGGAATGCGTAGCCATTCCTCTCTCCGCTCGGGACGGTACCGTTTTTTGTTTTTCATATATTCCACCGCACCGATCATTGATGGGTGGATACATTTGTCTTTAATTTGGCTGCTGTTGATTGTTTTTTTTTTTGGTTTGTTTGTTTGTTTCTTTCCCTGCCCATTGCCGGGGCCCATTGGACGAAATGCTTGTCCAGTCGAGTTTAACAAATTAACAGTGCAATTATCGATAGTTACGTTCTCACAGCGCAGGCCCGCTAGTTAGATGATCGAATCGACAAATTAGTCATAATCATCGGCTCATTTGAGTGGTGATACGATAGGGAAGGAGAGGGGGGGGGGGGTGTGGGATGCAGGAAGGGGAGGGTGTGTTTTCTTTATCCACCCAACCACGTCCTCTCGCTCGCCACGAGCACTATAAAATGAATATTGTGTGAAAATTCACAGACAATAAATGATTTACGAGGGGTGCGTGTTTTTTTTTTGAATTCTCATTAATACAATCTACTTCGGTGCATTTCGTCCAAGGGAATGGGTAAGGTTGAGTTATATGCCTTAATATTCCCACTGCAACGCGAGGAATGGAATTTTAGGACTTCACCATTGCCGCGTGTGAAGTATGCGAGCAATTTATGCTCATTTAACCAGCTAACGAACGAAATCGGTGTTGCTTTTACAATGTTACAAAGCCGAACGAAACGCTCGCACGAAAGCAACACAAATAGGAGTTAAACATCCCATTCTACAAGCACAGCATCACGTGTGTTTGGAGTGTTTTGGGATCGTTAAACCGGCGTGAAAATAACTCAACACGGTTCAGGATTAGGATCCGGAACCGGCTCGTAAAAAATGGATGTTCAGGTGTTTGTATGTGCAGGCCAGCGCACTCGATCACGTGCATCCGCAAAGGACGATACGAACAAAGAGACACCTTTTTTTTTTTTGCTTTTTCGACACATGGTGGGTGTCGTGTTCGATGGGTGCACAGGAAGGATTAGCTCTTTATTTCATTCTCTCTCTCTCTCTCTAAAGTGTTAAACCATTTAGCATTAAGCGTCTGCAGTTGAAGCAGAGTTGTGTTTTCCCTAACCACACTTTTCACCGGCAAACAAAAACAAAGTCGTGCCATTCTTATGCCCGGGGGTGTGTTTTTTTTTTTCTTCTTATTGATAGGCAAATAAGCTCGGAAGGATCAATGCGGCGCGTTTGGGATGATGTTTTTCCACTGTTTTGTTTTGCGGTATCCTTGCCTTAATATTTCCCAAAGGCGCGACCAGCAAAGACCTCCCCGGGGGAATGGATTTGGTTTGCAATAGTCCCTTCCCAGTTTGGTTGTATCCTCTCGGGGGAGGGAGTAATTTGGACGGGATCATACGTTTCCATTCACTGCACGGAAAATGGGATTTATTTTAATGTGAAATTTCATCTATAGAGCGAAAAGATAATGCCATTTTAGCCGTCGCCAGGGCAAGGATCATAAAAGTGTCATGTACGGCAACGACTTAATTTTTCTTTTCATAATTTCCCTTTTCACCATATTGCGCCCTCGCAGAGCGCAACAAAAGCACCATCTAAATCATTAGTGTTTTGATTGTTTGGAACACACCAGCAGCAGCAGCCAACAGTGTTATTGTAAGGATACGCTCCTGCTGGCAGTTTCTGGAGTTTGGAGTATTGTCGCCATTTTATGACCTCACGTTCGTCCATGATCGATGTTTGGTCAGCGCGGATGGTGATGGAGTGTCCCAGCAGTAGGGCCATGTTTATGCCAACGTTGTGGAACAGTTGTGAACCACCCGCCCAGCAGACGGTTGATGCAAACTGGCCACAAGGGCATAAATTCTTTTTGCCCAATTCCTTCGAAATGATCCGTTTTTGAAAACGGGCAATATTTTGCCTTTTTTACTGTTCTGTCGCTACCATAATAGCTTACCCATTTGAATGAAAAATAGTAACGATAAAGGCAAACGCTCCAACCCAGTCCACTCGGCACAGCATCCTTTCGGCACTCATTCGGTTGCAGACGAGATGGAAATGAGAGAATCACCGCTGGTGGTCACTTCCCGACTAAGTTGCCGTTTGCCGATAATTTATGCTGCAGTCACACACTTTTCGCACGAGACTGTGGCAATGCTTTTGTTCTTTGGCGATTATTTACAAACCATTGGTCGGGCTGGTGGCTGACCAACCACCTTCTCCCGCTGCATGCTTCATTTCGCGTTCGGGATAGTTCTTTTTATATTTCACTTTTGACCCAACCTAGACACTCGAGAACCGTGGGACAAGGGACACTGTCCACGTTCATTCGGAAGAATCCTTCCGGCTGGCTGGTTTGCAGCGGCACCACCCAGTATGCTGCACATAAATAACTGCACTGTGGCTCCAAACGCGCTTCGGGAGGTTATTTAACTCGCTTTAAATATGTCTCCGTGTGGTGTGTGCGTTGTCCTTCGAACGTCTGGGTCGGGGTAGAGTTTGCTGATGCTCGGTTCCCACCCATCTGCTCGGGCGCATAAATATGATCGAAGGTTTTTCCCTCGCTCTCTAGCAAGGGCTGTTATATTCTCCACTTTGCTCGGTGGATCGGTTTTTATTTTTAGCTGTGTGTTATTTTTTTTTTTTTGTCGTTTGCTGTACGGACACACGGGATTAAGGGAAGCAAACATTTGCTCTGGTAATGGTGGTTTCGGTGTGATTTGGCTGCTTGAAGGACATTCGCTCTATGTGTGTATGCTATTATTATGCTGTTTCTCTCTCTCTCTCTCTCTCTCTCTCTCTCTCTCTCTCTCTCTCTCTCTATCTCCCTCCCAGATGCATCCCGTTTGCGTTGAAGTATGTTTCTTGTTTCATCCATAAACATTTTGAAAGAACATGAAATATGTATGATCTGTTGTTTCCCCCCTTTTCCATTCACCCTTAGGCACCTGGCCCCTGAAGAAGAACGATGTCTTTGTGTGTGTTGCTCAACTATGAACTCTTGGTTCCCGTGTGGTCTGACGGTGCTTCGTCGGCTGCTTCGGAAAACAATTTTCTTCGCCATAAAAGTATTCGATCACTTTATGCATCGCTTTCGCAATTTTCCTTCAGCTTCAATCTGTCGGGGTGGCCTTCCCCCCCCCACCCCCAAAAAAAAGAAGCATTCTAGCGATACATGGCGCAATCACAAACTTCACCGGGCGAAGAAGATCCGGGGAAAATCTCTAAAAAGCGATTGTTCCGAAATTCGAAAGCACTTTTATGGCGTTCTTCGAAGGGGGCCATTCTTTTTCGCAAGCGCAAGCACTCCATCGATGCGCACCGAATCGTGGCCCACTACCCGGGACAACCTCCGTGGGGCACCGTTTGTGTGGTGCGATCTTCCGCGCCAGTTCGATGAATAGATCCACACGCTGGGTCGTTCCAGACGGTGCTGGGGAGCTTAGCATTCGATTAAAAGTCCATTGGTTTCGCTAATTTGACATGCTTTTACAGTCACACTTCGGTCGGTTGGTGCGTTTGTGAGTGCTAGAAGATGGCGAGAGATATCCGGGCCGGTATCGATGAACGATTCTGAAAGGCGCTTCGGAAAGTTTGCCGGATTGGAAAGCACTGCGTATGCAAGAACGCTGACTCCGTGCCAAATGGGCAATGGGGTGTTGGTGGGGTTAAATGAGGAAAAGGAGAAGGATGGAGGTAGGGGAGGGGAGGGAGGAAAGAAAGAGGGAAAGGCAACTCGGAACGATCCTGTGCCTGGGACGGTTGTGTGCGGCGGATGCGTCTGAAGTGTACCATAAAGTAAAACAAATTATATTCTGCCTCATAAACGGCATCAATTTTCCGACACGCCTTCGACACTGAACGCGGGCACACACACACCCGCCATACAAAACGCAATAAGCGACATGAATTATTATGTCGCAAAGTGTGCTGTCTTTCTTTTCTTTTATTTAGTTATTTTTTTGTTTTCTTTCTTTCCTTCGGTTCGTTGCTTGTGCTGTTGCACATCTTTGCTTATCCTTTTTTAGTTTTATCGCTGTCGCTGTCGCTTTGCTTTTCTCTCAATTTGCATTATTGGATTGCAATTCCGTCTGCCCCGTCCTGCTGGTAGTGCTAGTTTCATTTAACGTCTTTTCTACGCAATTTTACGACATCCTTTTCTGCATCGTAATCTGTACGGAGCATCTTGCTACCATGAATAGTCAATGGTTGAACGTTGTTTTGGGATGGTGCGGAATGAATGCCAGCTTAAGCGAATGTCATTTTTATGTATTCACGGCTAGTTTTCGTCCAATGAATTTTTAAACCATTTTTTTGCTTTTAAAAATTTCAGTGATTTAATTATGCCGTTCGTCGCTTGCTCTCGTGGATGTCTTTCTTTCGTTTACGAATTTTATGGCATGGAGCTAATCTAAAACAATCTTCAGATTTCTTTTCTATAACGCTTCATTTTAGAGACTGAAAGATATGAAATATATTTCTAAAACCCAACTTTTCCCAACTATGGTGAAAAGACAAATGGTTGATTAATTGTGCGATTTATTAAATGCTATAATTACCTTTATGATGTAATCCTTAAGGTTATTTTCCCTTCGTAAGTGCATCAGAATTTTTATAGCGAGTGTGTAGCGAAGGCGCCAAAAAGTGTGCAAAGCATTAATCATGCGCATGATGCTGTGCATGCTGTGAACGAAGCATGAAAAGGGACCGGCACATACATTCGATCGCACGCATTAATAAAGGCGAGTAAATGAAGCAAATTTGGCCCGTACTTTATGGCATCGTCCCGCACCGTCGGCTCCACTCCGGTTCTATCAGGTGGAGCAAAACGCACGGAACGCGTCGTATGGCGATTGCCAGCGCGTTTGAAACGGAGCAAGTCAGCAGTAAAGGAGCACACGAAAGCGGTGCCGAGCCCTGACCTAACACGATTGAGATCGTCCGTTCGCGGAATCGCGGTGGACACGAATCGGTTGAAGGAGGTGCTTAATTGGATAAAATCTTCAAACTATTCCACTGCGCGCTAGAGTGATCGGTTTGTGCGCTGCGCTTTTGCACGCCCGATCCCCTTGTAGCAGCAGGACTTTGGTGTGTGCTTGTACCGAGCGCGCAAGATAAAACCAGACAAAACAGACGATTAATGTTGGCTTAAAGATCGCAAACGATCGATAATCCATGATCCGAGCCGAGCACCGACACGACGGCATCAGGACAAGGGTGAGGGGGGGGGTGGGGTGAAGTGTTTGGGTGGGGTGGAGCGCAAAAAAAAAAGACGGTGAGAAAGGGCGCTGCATGCTTTGCACTCGTGTAATCGGTGGGAAAGCAGCACAGAAACATTAGCAACAACTCACAGATCGGCAGAACAGCATTTACAAAACCGGTGCACAACATCTTATCAACAGCAGGGTGAACGGTGCTCAGTCGCGGCTTAGGCTTAAGGTACCACAGCCGAAAGGTGCCCGGTACCCGGGGAACTGGGGAAGCAAAGGGAACCCTTTGGAGGTTGAGGCTCTTTGCTTCACTTTTCTGCGATCGTTATGCTGAATATGCTCTTCTTTTGCTAAATGTGTGCGACTAAAACACAGATGGGATGGTACGATATCGGTATCGTTTGTGTGTTCGCCTGAAGAATTGTACACCGCACCTAATATAAGCTCAAGTTTGGCTGTTTTATTGCAACAACTGTTTAGGTCTAAATAAGCCGATTGTAAGATAAAAGTGAAGCATTTCTTAAACGATCGAACTTTCGATCATCCCTTAAATTTGTTCCTATTTTCTTCCTCGTTTGGTAAGGCACAACACGGGCAATGAATATCCCAGTGTGGATCCTTACGGGTCGATGGGGCGATATGTATCAGATGCGATGGGTCTGGATCTGATGCAAAGGTGCATATCCCTTCCTTTCTTGATCGGCTCGTTCGGTGCGGGATACCTTTCGGAGAGTAGACCAACGATGACAACGGGGTTGTTTATTTTTTTTCCTCCCCAGTGCCGTACCGGTGCGTTCGAATTGGGCGAGTTTCCATCCTACATTTCCACGAACCTGGCCGGTTCGAGACTGTGTCTTGTGGTGTAAGGCATTTTTAGATTTTCGTTATAAGATACGATCACAAAATCGGCCAAAGTGTGTGGCAAACCGTGGCGGTTCTGCTTTTGCAGGCGGGTGTATCGTCATGTCTTGTGCATCTACCCCTTCCTAGCAATAGGGAAGGACGTGCATTTAGCTCATGTCACGCTGCTTATTATGGAAATTGGATGGCAGATAGCGAATCGATTTGGGTTTGGGATTTTTAATAGCCGATTTTAGACGACGGCACGACAGACAGAGCGCACGCCCGGGATGTGCCGGCTCGTTATGGGGGGGGGAAGAATGAACGCGACCGTCCTGATGAACCCTGCGCCAGTGAACGCTGCGCAAACCGATGAACACTTGATTTGTGACGATCGGTAGGTGCCAGATAGCGATCGTACGGTCTAGGCATATTAAATTTATCTTTTATTAGTGGGCTTGATACAGCAGACTCAACCGGGGATCGTTGCATACTTGATGGGTATATTTTTAAATTTCTTTTCCGTGTGCGTTACAGACAAAAAAAAACGAATAGTACAACGCCATTTATTCGTGCTCATAGCCGGATAAGCGAACAACACGGATAATAGATATTGATGCTGTTTTATCATATTGAAGTGTTGTGTATTTTTATTGGAAAATTATTTAATGTTCACAATTGATAATATTGACCATATCATTCCTTATTGAACTATTAAAATAGTAAAATAGTTAAATCGTCTTTAAAACTATTGTTCTCAAGCAGCACGGATAATCCGTCACCCGGTTAATAGGCAACCAGCGTTCCACTTCAACTGAAGTACATAACGATTGACCACTTGACTATATTCGTTTGAAGTAGTTTATTGCGGTAGTTTGCTTTAGAGTTATTTTTACGATACTAGAGAGAAACGATGTTACCTTGCTTTTAAAATTTAAGTTTTATATAAAATTTGCTACCATAAAAAAATACTAGACCTATTTTACTAATACAATAATTAGCTGTCAATACTGTCAACAACAATGTTAGCTGTGGAGCTGTTTTGCATAATAATTCACCTTTGCGCTACGTTCATTTTACAATGTTTTATTGTTTAAGTAGCGAGAATCATTATTTTAGCGTCGTTTAGTTTTATTACAATACATACATTTCCATCAAGTAGTGAGTTGCAGCATACTTTTAAATCACACTATTACCGTCCAGCCCTAACTGTCTAACTCACCGCTTCACCATCTTGATGCAATTATTTATCCACCAAAAAAAAAACCGCTCGTTCGTCAATAATATTAAATCGTCTGTCATAACATTTTAGTACGACTGCGCACAGATGCACGGCACGGATCCTCCAGCAAACCCGACCGATGAAGGCGTCACACAAATGAAGAGAAATCAATCAGTGGGATTGGAGATTAAAATAAATTAAGTCCTTCTGCGCGGTTTTGATTGGCAACGCCTGTTCGTCGCACCGTCACTTCGTTGCCAACTCTGATCGCGTACCCCTGGCCACAACCATTAACCCCCGGGCACCATTGTACCAATCGCTCAACGGAAACGTTTCTTACTTAGCGCTAAGCGCTTATTGACGGTGAAGGTACGGCTGAGATTTTCTTGCTGTTGTTTTATTCGCTGTTATTTACGATGGCTCCCGGTGATCGTTTGGTCAACGGTCGGGATACTTTCTCATCTTTCATCACGTGTACACGATGGCATAATAACATAATAACATGGCCACTGGCAGCCGCGCACAGACGGGTCCTTTCGGGAGGTTCTTTTTTTTGTTATCGTTGTTGCTGTACTCCCTTCGTGTTCTCCGTTTGGTTTCTTGGTCCGCAGACATTGATGTTAAGTGATACGTTGCGATGAAGTTTGCTCCATTCCTTTCCGTGTAACACACACACATTTTATTTACATCCCCCCTTTTTTTTTTGTTTGGCGAATGCGGATACACGGCCACGGTGGACGGAAATAAAAGTTTAAACACGTGTGACAATGGTTGGGATTGTGATTGGAAGACGACGCGGTGATCGTTCCTGTGCCCATTGAGCGGTGTTTTTGCCGTGTCCCCTTTTTCTTTTTTGTTATGCGATGTATTGCCCTTTTGACACTTGTTGCTTCCGCTCACTCGACGAAGGAGGACGGTGTCTGTAAATGGCGAAAAACAAAAAAAACCCTCATAAAACAAACGTTTGTGTACGTGTGTCTTTAATGGAAGGCGTGCGGCGTAATGAGTTACCGAAACGTCTGTCTTTTTTTGTTGTTGTTGCTTAAACGATTGCGACTGCAAACTGCCGCTTTGTCGCCAATGTCGACAAATGGCAAACGCGGTCAACAGTCAATCGCTGCCAAAGGAAACGGTATCGTTTACCCGTCCTACACGGGGGAGGTTTGTTCGCCGGTGTTGTGCAAGGTAGGGTTACGCCGGGTGGTGCATCGTATCGTACCGTTTGCTCGGCACGTTCGCGCCACCGCACACCTGTCGGCCACCCTTCCCTGGCTGAGTGGGATGTGGTGGTGGGGGGGGGGGGGGGGGGGGGGGGGGGGGGGGGGGGGTTTGGGGGATGGAGGGTGGGTTTTGTGTTACAACGGTGCCCATTCACCCAGACTTGCCGTTTTTTTTGTTGTTGTTGCGAGCGCCGATAAATCTTTCACTTAGCACACATTACACCTCATCCCATCTAATTGTACGATATCGGATTGCAGCCTGTGCAGCGCGGCGAAGACGATCGATTACCACCGTCTCTCAAACGGTGGTTTTATTTCATGTTGCCCTCCTGTGACCGTGTATGTGTGTGCGCGATTTTTTTTTATTTTTGTTGCACCCCTCTCCCAATCCTTCCCCCCCTCCGCCTCCCCTCTGCTCTCCTCACCGCCGTCGATACAGTGGCAAAAACCGCCGTTCTCGACAACTTTCCTTTCAGGAAAGGTGAACGGAGTTTTTGCGTGCGCTTGCATTTGCTCGAATTACCGAGCCACTGCCGCCCGGGCCACCTGTCTTGCCTCCTGGGGGAGTTTGGAAAATCGGACAGCTGGGATTGTCTAGCGCGGGTTTTCGGTGTCCGTTCCCGAAGAGGGGGGGGGGGGGGGGGAGGGGAGAGGGGTCAGCGGAAAGTGGCAAAGTGGTAACATGCAACCAGGTGAAACTGCTTGCCAACATCAGACGATACAGAACCCCCCCCCCTACCCTCCCCCCACGGCTCGCATGTATGTATGGCATTGGCTTTCCTCACACATCTAGTCACACACACACAAAATCACCAATGAGAAGAAAAAAGGTAAAGAAAGTAAAAACGGCATGAACACTATTTTTCTTACACTCATTTCACTGCTGTTTGACTTAGACCACCACCCGGTATGCCCGTTCTCGACCCTTTCGACATGTAGTCCCTTTTACTCTGCCACCTCCCCCTTCTCCACATTTTTAGAGATTTATTGGCGAAAACTGTGTTACCGATGCAAGAACATTACTCGAATAACACTTCCTAACACGCATTTATCATTCGCGGCAAACGCGATACAGAGGAGGCTCGAAGGGAGGAACACAGGGAGAGAGAGAGAGAGTCGATAAATGTTATTATGAAACATTATTTAAATCGGGTTAACAGTGTGTGCGTGTGTGGCTTGCTTACATTATTGTTCATGAATAATATGTTTCCCTCCATCCATGTTGCAGACGATAAAAACAGCGAGAAAACTCGGGCTGGTTGAAATATTGCCCAATTTAAAGCAAATTTGTTCCGTTGGCTTGCCGCACACAAAGAGTGTGTAATTGGATTAGGAATAATTTTATTTGCATTTCATGTAAAACATATTAAAAATTAATGCCCCATAGCAACAGGAAACGCGAGTGCAACTTCTACGCTGTTTTGTAGCTCTTTAAGAGTGGAACAGTACGAGATTTGCAAATAGCAACAGGAGCTTCACGGAACTTCACAGCTGTTTAAGATTGTGCAATGCGCTTGAGAATTCTTTACACTTGAAGGTGCTCTATAGGAATTCGGTTAAAAACGGATGAGTAATAAAGCAAAATTGCCTAAAAACTAGATCATCCTGCCAGCGCTTAATGGACCAACATTCCATCATGTACGTTGCTTAAAAGCTTGTACTTGATAACATTTATCGCCACAACATGAAGGGTTTGGGATAGTTGGCTTAATCGTACATGTTTCACAATCGCTTTAGCTAGGCTACATGGAAGCAACCGCAACAGCTTCCGAACTAGTTTCCCATGTTCGAATCACACTGAAATGATGTTCCTCTTGGCTGGCCCTTTTAACCAACCGCGCATCCGTGGTGTGGAGAGACAAGCGCATGATTACTCACGCAGGATCTCGCCGTACGCGTCTCGCGACCAGCGTGTGGTGCAATTAACTGACCATCTCCAATTCGCCGGAAGACTAATGGCGCCAAGTACGGTTTGTACGGCGCCTTATGCTGGCTAAGAAATGGGGTGACATTCTCTGCGGCGTTCCTTTGATCGTCGGGAGTTGGCGGTTCGCCACGCAAAAACGAACCCGCAGACGTTTGGGTGTGCAATCGGCACCTACTTAGCAGCTACCGCGTTCTGCACAAGCCAGCGCTGGTTATGGGTGCTGCGATCGTGCCAATCTCGATTCTCAACGCAAAGGGATACCCACCAAGGCTTTGGCGGGCACGTTTTCGAACTGATCCGATGGTTCGGGTTTGGAACGAGTTCCGAACTAATTGCTGCCACTATCCATTACATTTTTCATGCCGTGCTCCCAATTGGCGGCTAGATTGCCGTACCGCCGCCACACTTTGAGCGCTCGTGATCCATGCTTTTGCCTGGGTTTTAAGCGAATTGGGAGTCAAATGGTTGGAAATTATAGCGATGTAAGCGATGCCGCTAAAGGATGTGATCTAGTATTTTGTCACATTGCTTCCAACCCCTATTGAGGGGAGCTTTCTGCACCCGGTTGCTGACGTTGCGAAGGAAATGAATTAATCACACCGCTAAACATGTCATTCCCCAGTACGCGATCATTTGAGCAAACGGGTTTTGGGAAGTGGAATTGAGTGAAATAGATTATATTAACAGCAGAATGAAACGTCCGCGGTACTGGACAGCCCGTAAGCGTGGGAAAACATGCGGAAAAAAGGCGGCCATAGGACGGCCAAAAGTTGGCAAGAAAAGCAGCCTGCACCGGGTTTTTGTTTCTCACTTTCCATTTCGTTTCTTCGTTTCGATCTCAATTTTCCACGCGCCCCCGAAGATGATGCGCGCCCTATGTGGTCCACATTTGTCGTCATAAATTTAACTCGGCCGGTGTTTTTTTATGTGTCGCCCATCCTTTCGGTTGTTGTCTTTATACCGACGTGCATTGTTGTTTTTTTTTCCTTGGGGCTTTCCTTTGTTGCTCTGCTTCATCCCTCGTGTGTGTGTGTGTGTGTATGTGCATATTTCAGATCGGAGAAAGATGTACTAAATTTATAACCCGAAATGGCATATTTTGTGTGCTGATTATATCTTTACCGCTGTATTCGTAGTGGGGTAAATTTTTGGTGATTTATTTCGCTGGGCAGGTTTGGTACGAGACGCCTCCGAGCTATTGTGGTGACATTCGGGCCCCCTGAAAACCCACCTTCGGGAGAGGGTGTGTACGCGTGCGCGCGCACTCACGCCGCCCTCGCATGCAACCGCGATCGCGATCGCTCTTCCCTTGTTGGCTGGCCTGGTGTTGAAGGAGCGTTTGCTTATCTGCGTTGGACGATCGTACCTGATCGACCACTGGCATACGGCACACACGCTGTGGGAATATGTTTGTTCGTCTGTTGTGTTCCGCTGCTGCGAGTCGCCGCACTTGGGTGCTGTCCACCAAACAATCCTAACAATCGGACAATGAAAAACGAAAACGATCACCAACCGGGCGGGCACACACCGGCCGTCCTGCGGTGCGCGAAGAAAGAATCGAGAAAGGAGAGGGAAAGAGAGAGAGAGAGAGAGAGAGAGAGAGAGAGAGAGAGAGAAAGAAAAAACCACAACACCAACGATGAATTAATAAATTATCGCGTAAAATATGGCGCTCGGGGTGTATTTGGGGGTGCATTTGTGTGTCGCCTTGATCATCTTGTCGATGATTTTTTTTTGTGTGTGTGTGTTGTATCGTGAACAGTGAATTTGAATATGCAACCTCTCACACAGCTGGGTGTCTGCTAGCGCGGGAACTTGGATGAAACCGCAACTGAAGCAAACGACGATTAAGATTATCCTGCTACAACAACAACAACAAAAGGTCCCACGGAGTGCACCTTTTGTTTCGATCTTGCGTTTTGTTTTTTGTTTACTGTGCATTTTTATTACACAACACTCGATCAGCAGCATTCACAGTGTGTTGAAGCGTGTATACGACAAATCTAATATTTTACAAATATGCTAATGTACTTTCTCACTTTGCACATCTAGTGCTGCCACAAACAGGCATCGGTATTGTTTCATTCCGTGATAAACTTTGCTACGCCATCACTATCGAATCTCTGTAGAACTTTTCTCGTCTATTTTCCGAATCCCAGACAAATTTTCCACCGACTCTCTGGCGAATTCTTTGCAAACTTTCGTCGCATATCTAATGAATTCCTGACGATCTTTCTACCAACTATCTGACGAATCCCTGACGAACCTTCCATCGACTCTCTGGCGAATTCCTAGCGAACATTTCTCATATACCTACAGAATCCCTGACGAACATTCTATCGAATATCTGAAAAATCCCTTGCGAAATTTACAACGACTCTCTGGCGAATTCCTAGCGAACTCTTCTCATTTATCTACAGAATCCCTGACGAACATTCCACCGTCTATCTGAAAAATCCCTGACGAAATTTCCAACGACTCTCTGGCGAATCCCTTGCGAACTTTTCTCATCTACCTGCAGAATCCCTGACGAACCTTCCATCGACACTCTGGTGAATCCCTTGCGAAATTTCCAACGACTGTCAAGCGAATTTCTAGCGAACTCTTCGCATCTATCTACAGAACCCCTGACGAACATTCTACCGACTATCTGAAAAATCCCTGACAAAATTTCCAACGACTCTCTGGCGAATCTCTTTCGTGTATCTGCAGAATTTGGCGAAATTTTCACGTCTATCTGCAGAATCCCAGATGAACTTTCTATCAAATATCTGTCGAATCTCTGGTTGGCTGACGAATTTCTTGCGAATATTGTACATTAGCCCTTCTTTCCTGAAGAATTAAATGTTAATTAATGTTGAGAAATTAATGTAAACCCCGTGTAAAATTTAATCGCAACACTCTCCATCCAAGTCAATCACAAGAAAATTCGATGATTTATTTCATCATCCAAAGTTTCGCCTTTACCTGTAGGTCAATCCGATACTGCCAACCTTCGTCGCGTCTGCCAACATCTCGGAAACGGCGCAACCGACGGCGGTGGGCGCCAAGATGCCATTAGAGGTGCCACACAATTACACACTGTCACTGTCGATAGAATGTGCGCCATTTAATTGCACTTGTCGGCCGATGCAATCGATCGCACCCGTACGCGCCCGGCATGCTTGGGAGCAATTTTCTGCCATTATTAATACACAAACTCGCTCGCTCGGAAACTTGTGGACGCAGCAAGCGGTGCCCAAGACGGCCCGGGGGTCGGGTGTACTATTTGCCTTTAATACTGTTTTTTTTTTTTGCTCTACTCCACCACAGTTGGCCGTTTTGTACGGCCCCCGGTTAATGTTGCGTCGCGCACCGTCGTAATAGAGCTGTGCTGCATCCGTACCGTGGTAATGATACGCATGTGTTGTACGGGCACTGTTTGATAAATGTCTTTTCCGTGGCGCTTTCGCGATCGCGCTAATGATCGTGTTGTTGTTGTTTCTCCGTCTCAATCAGCGTTCGCAGATCAAATATGTGCCTTTTATTTGTTTTGCTAGCCTCGTCACACGCTTAGGTAGATAAAGATTGTTTTAAAAAGTAATGTTATAACAACATACACGTGGTTTATGGTGCCAATTTTATAGTTTCGCACTGTTCTGGAATGGAGCTATTAATTCCCTTTTGCTGCGTTAACCAGTTTGATCGTAAAGATCGTTTATCTGCGAATTACAATTTTACAACCGATCGTCCCATAGCTGCGTTCGATATCTTATCACATCATCATTTGTGCTTTGCGGCGCATATATACAAAAAACGAATCACAATCTCATCCTTTCGTTCGGTAGATACACACACAAAAAAGCACAGAAAAAGCAACAAATCGCAGCCGGTTACAAAGCAATCGCGGTTTATGATAGATTTGTTATCGGAAGTATCACCACCTGGCTGGCGTCCGATGGCGTGTGATGTAGTGTGTTAAATTAACCTATATATCCTTCATCGGGGACCATTCTCCAAACTCATTGAAAATCGCTTAAAAGCAACCGCCAACCGATAACTATCGATGCTCCCCGTGATGTGCTGTTCCTTTTTTTCTCTCTTTCTTTATTTCATTCTTTGCTGCCCTTTTTCATACATCTCGGTTCGTTCCTAAGCCGTTCCCGGGAGTGCGGGAGGTAATGGAAGGGTGAATGGGAGGTTTGGTTTTCTTCTCTCCATTAACTGCAAATCGATTTGTGGACATCAATTTCCAGCCAAATAGCCTCATGAACACACACACACACACTGACCGCACCGACCACCGTACTTCGGCGATGTCCGTACCGTCGACTTGCACACGTTCCAGCGTGCCGTAACGTAATCGCAACCGAACCGTCCCCGGGATTGGTCTCGGGCGCAAGTTCTCGCACGCCGACATTTGGAAGACCGGCATGATCTTTCTCCACCCTTTCTCCCCCTACCCCCTTTCCCCCCCCCCCTCCACAACCCCAGCGTCTTGTGTTTTTTTAAGTGATGTCGATTAGCTGCAATTAAAGTGGCTCCTTGCTGTCCGACTTTGGCCGGCTTCGGCGCAAACCGCGAAATCGAACCAAAGGCACCACCACCGCGACCGTGGCAGTTCTCGCCACCGATGGAATGGGGAATTACCTGAATTATTACACCCCGCATGGTTGCACGCCCTCCACACCATCACCACACATCCATCCCGCTGCACCGGGTGCGTACGACAGCTGAAGGATTGTCGCATTGCGTAAACAATTGCGCAAACGAATTGCGCCGAGAGGGGTTCCGACGTGAAGAGGGATGGCGAGAGAAAGAAAGAGAGAGAGAGAAAGAGAGAGAAAGAGAGAGAGAGATGAGTGTGAGCGCCGAGAGGCGAAACCACACCTCGCAGCGGGAAGTGTGCGCATGGTGCCGCCGTTGGTTGGCAATTCCGTCAAGATGCCGCGACCGCTGTAGTGGTTTTCGATGGAAAATCAAAGCGTTAGATAATTTCTGTGTGTGTGTGTGTGTGTATTCGCTGGATCTTGCAGATACCCGGTCGTTGAGCGTTAGAGTGTGTTTTGTTTTTTTTTTTTTTTTGCTTCATGTTGCATGTCGCGGCTCTGTTGTTACTGCGTGCCGAGGTAATTCACCTGCCAAGGATGCCGCGGCATCAAGTAGTTACGGTGGCAGGCGTGCTGACCGTTTACACTCGCGGTTTACTACGAAACTTGCGAATGAGACAATGTTTAATGAAGTGGTAGTAAGATGGATCGGGCGTCTATTGGGAATTATCTCACCCCGGTGCATCCGGTGCTAATTGAATATCCGAAGTGGCGGCGGTACATTAATTGTGATAGCGGTGTGAGAATTTATTGCGTTCTCTGGCTACTAGGGGAGACGCCAATTTCTATAAGCTTTGTTACCTGGCTATATTGACTGATAAAACTAATTATTATTCAAAAACGGGTAACATATTTTAAAGTTCTCCTCTTGGTTCCTCCATCTTAATTTATATATCTAGATATTCAAGCAATAGAAACTTTCAACTTGATAGAACATATTTCCTGCATGACTACTAATATACTAGCAGTATCAAAATTTATTGTAACAATCATGTGTGAAAGAGTTTCTTGTAACAATCATGTGTGCCCGTTTAGGTCCGTTTAGCTCTGAAAGGTAGGGGAAAAAATTGGAACCCAACGAACCGGAAGTCAAAAGGGGTCAAACAACAATTTCTTCATTTGGTGGGACTAGCCGTATGTTATGTATTACGAGCTGCGAAAACAAAACCAAATTTTAAGACAACCAAGAATGATTATCTAGTACAAAAATGGATAATTTACTAAAGAATGCGCAATTGCCTAGAGAATATGGACTATTTACCTTACAAATGTTCAATTGCCTAGTTCACCGAATAAAAAATGATAAACATTGGAAGCAATAATGAACGGTGCGAAACGAACTGACTTTTTCCGCAAGCAGTTCCAAAAATGCCCGGAAAGGTGGGATAAAACCAACAGTTCGCACCAGTTAATGGAGGCGCCCCATGTTGTATCGTTTTTAAAAATCCTTTAAAACTAATCAATGTTTGTAGTTTGCGATTACATTCAGTTATGTTTTATTTTACTGTCAGCATATAATCGTTGAGAGGTTTTTGTATCGTTTTATTCTACTCTTTATTATTTAATTGAATTGCATATAACAAATGCTTGAAACGTTCTTGTTTTCTTTTAATTTGCAGAGATTTTCACTTTCAACGCCACGAGAACACGCGACAATCGGGCTGCCGTAACGATATACTCCAAAGAGACAGACTCGTACATCTGCTTCGACAAAAAATGGCGCATCAAGGCCATGGTGAGTAGGACATCACAAACGTAAAATGAAACCCATTTCCTTATTAGCGAAGCTGTTGTTGTTGTGCTAACCTAATGTTGTTTCTTGGTTCGTTTGTCTTCTTTCTTCCTGCTCCAGCGTGGAAAAGCCAATATGTCCAAACGACGGTGCATGTTTTACGAAAACGTCGACGCGTCCGCCCTGTTGCGCTATCGTTCGGTGGTCAACGAGAACCGATCCTTAGGCTTCCAACGGAACGGTAAGCCGATCGGTGGTTCGCGTGCCGGTGCCAAGATGGGTGGTGGCGCCGGTCGGAAAAAGCCGATCGACGAGAAGTGTTACAACTTTGAGCGCAGAAACCCATCCGAGTCGAATGTGCAGCAGCAGCAGCAGCCACAGTATCCACTACACCAGCAAAGGCCGGCACGTCCTCACCATCACCACCAGCAGCAGTCCAATCAGCAGCCGCCGCCACGCCAGCGTCACCAACGGCAGCAGGAAGCGCGCAAGGATGCGTCGGCTAGCGAGCCGAACGCTTCGACCGGCGGCAACTCGCTGCTAGCGTCGATCTATGCGGCCAGCGTGCCCAGCGATCAGCGTCAGCCTCCACAGTCGCAAAACCGGCACCGGCACAAGCATGGTATCGTTGGCTGGCACGGCAGCAAGTCACACCCGAATCTCGAGAGTGGTTACACCGGAGCGACCGCACCTCCCATCGCCGTCACCCTGTCCGCCCTGGCCTACGGTAGCAGTAATGCGAATGGTGAACAGGGCGCCGGTCGCATCGTTGGGTCCGCCTACGGTAAAGCCAACCACCGGCGCAGCCATCTTAATTCTTACACACCACCACTCGCCGGCGATCCACCCCTGCTGCTGTCCGCCCTCGTCACGAAGCTGCCGCCAAAGTCAACCGCACACGCGGGTTCACCTTTCGCTTCCCGGCCGGTCGTCGGTCTGCTGGAGACCGGCAGTTCCGGACCGTACCGAAAGGATCGCCGCCAACCGGTGGGTACCGGTGCGGAGTCGGCGAATGGTGGTGGTCGCGTTAGTAGCGGCAAAAAGAAGTCCACCAGCAGCAATAATGGAACCGGTGCGGGAGCGAGCGGGAGAAATGCTTCCACTAAAGTAAGCACAATGCCAGGCAGAGACAAGCGCGCCTCGGGTTGATTAGGACTTTGCGGTCCTACTATCACCATATTCGTGAAGCAGTTGCGGTGTATCTTTGCGTCAAATCGTTGCATCTTTACGTTACAGCAGTAATTGAATGGAATGCGAAACCAGAGAAAGCGGCAACGGCTTGCATACCACCACGTATAAAGCGAGCGAGAGAGAGCGAGAGAGAGAGAGAGAGAGAGAGAGTGAGAGAGAGAAGGAACAGATGTGCGGATGGCCAAACAGAGGATGCATAAGTCACGCGTGAGCCGTTTATTCGGGTTGTATGTGTGTGTGTGTGTG